>LPNX011113110.1:314809-406504 GCA_001517045.1 Pseudotsuga menziesii
GACCTCCTAGTTGCCCTTCTGCTTTTTCTGCTTTGTTGACTGCTTTTCCAGTTTTTAAAGCACATAAGGAAAGCTAGACTAGGTGAGGTGAACCTGTTTTATTCCCCTTTCATCCTCCACTCTTTCCTCCATGAAAAAGCATGTATGAACTGCCATTTGACCACTCTTTAGCTTTCCCATGCGCCCTTGCTAATTCGTGGGGTCCTTGATATATTTGGGATCAACTTTTTACACCTATGGGGGATTTGCCTATTTTGGGTAAGCCTGCTTTATGCTAGATTTGGATGATTCCTTATGCATTCGATTTGCTAATGTATTCTATATATTCATCAGCCTATGTTATTACAGGGTTGGCTATTTTACACTCAGTTAATATAATTTTGTGTTACAGCTCCATATTCAATCTCCATTGTTGATAATTTGCATGATCAATTGTTAATTGTTGTGAGTGAAATTAATCTACTGCAGGCCTGAATTTCTACATAATTGAAGACATGAACAAGAATATTATGAAAGGATTCAAATTGTTGTCTATCCAAATTTGGGAAAAATATATTGATTTTAAGAAAACCAAGGGGGAAAATGCATCAGCTTTCTTGAAGGAGAAAAAGGAGGAAACCCATGAACCACCTAGTTCTGAAATAGGTGAAGTAGAATAAGTAGAAGAGGATCGAAATTCACTCCTAAGTGAATCTTAAAAATATGAAGAGACATCAGATGATTATGAAGAAGTTTCTATTGAAAATATTGAAGATAATTTTGAGACACATTCTACCTTGGAAATGAAACAAAGAGAATCTAATGATGGGTTCTTGCATTGTGAAGGAGTACCTACTGATGGGTGCTCACACCTCTATGTTGGTGAAATAGAGATCACTTTTTAAAGTGTTTATGCAAGCCAATATTTCATTAAACATGAAAATTAATACCTTGTATCATTTGAAGAAGAAACAATATCAACTTCCCCATCACCACTTGAGCTTCATGAAGTTGGTCCAAGCAAGAAGGAAGAACATGAGGAGTTTCATTTGCAAGAGACTCATTTTATTGAAGGGTCCTTACATATGAATGAAAATAATATCCAAGAGGTTCTTAGCATACTCCATGACACTCAAGCATTGGTATCAAATTATTTTTGGAGAGCTACTTCCTTGGAGGAGTCATCCTTCATTGAAGACATTGGGAAGATTCAAAGAGAAATGTGCAACATCAAAGGTAATTTCATTTCTTTGCTTTTTGATAGAAAAAATGCCATTGAGCTTAGTGAATGGTTGCATGAATCCTACTTGAATAATAATTAAGTTATTCATAAGCTCACAATTCAAAATGAGAAACTTCTTGAAAAATTGCAAGACACTTGTTTTTCCTCCTATGTTTCAGATTGTCAAATGGTAGATTGTTTGGAGGATTCTCATGACATGGTGGATCATGAGAAATGTGGAAATTTGAATGTGTTTGATGTGTTTGAAGATGAACCTGAAGAGATCCAAACATTTGATGTGGTGTAAGAGGAACTTGAATTGTCTCTTGATGAAGGTTATGCCATTTTTAAAGAAGAACATGATTCCTCTACATTGGAACCAATCTATGACAAAGGTTCCACACTTTTGAAGGATATGCATGATACTGCCCATATGGATCTTTCCCATGATGAAAATTCTGCACTTTTTTATCATTTGGGTGAGTTACTTCATTCTCCTACATCATACAATTCCATGTTTTGTAGCATTAGTCTCAATGAAGTATGGGTGAAAGGGTTCTTTTTTATGGTGCCACATGAGGAGTATGGAAATCCTAGATTTACTTTTTACGATGACATGGTTGGAGTACACTCTTATTCACATTTTCTTCAGAATCCTTTGTTACTTTATGATGATTCACATCTACATGGATGCACCTATGATATGCATTTGAGTCACTTGAAGAATCATGGTTTTTATTGCTAACACTTGGTTCATTTGATGTTGGAGGAACTTCATCCAACACTGGGGTGAATGGATTGATGATTGGAGAAAATTTTTGTTTCCAGCCACATACTT
Organism: Pseudotsuga menziesii; assembly: GCA_001517045.1. Taxonomy (NCBI): domain Eukaryota; kingdom Viridiplantae; phylum Streptophyta; class Pinopsida; order Pinales; family Pinaceae; genus Pseudotsuga; species Pseudotsuga menziesii. The sequence continues at coordinate 316,849 of LPNX011113110.1, forward strand.
TGTTATATATTTATGATTCTGTCATTCATGAATGTATGGGTGAGACTTCTTTGAGTCATTTTAGGTCTCCTTGTTTCTCTTACTCATTATTTGGTTCAGTTTTCGGTGGAGGTTCTTCATTCACTCCTTGGATGAAAGAACAGATGGATGATTATCTTGATGCACATTATATATCTTTGGAGAAGCATTATGGGACATGGGTTCCTCGCCTATTTCATTGGAGAATATTTGATTGGTCACTTGAAGCTTGTATGCACTTGGAAAATGGTGGTCTACTTACTTCGAGGTATAAGCACTTTCATGACTTTTTGATGAGCCACCTCCTTGATGTACATTTTTATTATGTTGTTATGTACTTTGATGATATATATTATGTACTCATGATGTTTGAAATAATGCATACAAGAAAATGGGATCCTGGAATTATCTTTCCTAATTGTATAGGTTGGAGAGCACTCTTAATTGTTGGAGTGCAATGCAAGCAATGGGACCCTGGGATATTTTGTTGTCCCATTGATTTCAATTTTTTTGGGAAACAATTAGTATGGGTTATCGATTCCCCACTTAATAAAGTGATTTTAATCAAAGTAGTGCAGTATCAAGAATGGTGTTTCCTCACTCAAATATTCATGGAATCTCAAAGACTCAAAGTTGGGAAACTTAGTGGCAAGTTCAAATAATCATACAGAAAGTAGGTTCTTCAACACCCATGTTTGAAATTGCTTGAGGACAAGAAATATTGGGAAGGGAGGATTTCTCATGTCCCAAATTTTGCATTGAATGAGAATGGCCTAATCACATTTTCCATATTCATGAGATTTTGTCAAATTGATTCTTGTTGCTACCTTTCACACACCTAGGGGGGGACGTGGTAGAAATCTTCAAGCCACTCGGCATGTCCTTGGGGCTAAGTCTCGAGTCAAGGCTGTCACCTTGTTCTTGACTCCTCCGTTTAGGCTCAACTCCTAACGAAGCCAAGGGGGGTAGACCCTATTAAGTTACTCAGGAAAAATTATTTAGTATGAAGATGTTAAACTGAATGAGTTACTTAGGAGTTTGAGATTTAACAATAAACAACCATAGATGACAAGATACAAAAATTAGCACATGAAAGCACAATGCTGAGACACAATATATATATAAAGAAAATAGCCAGTGCCTTAGAATGGAGTCATAAAATAATTAATGTACTTGCATGTGCTTGGAGTGAATGTTTTTTTATTGCCTCTTGGTACGTTTTAAGTTAATGTGAAATATGAGTTGAATAAAATTAGGCGAGGAGGGGACTCTAGATATACTCAAGAGTACTTGGAGTATGTCCAAAACTAAACCTTCACGGATACTCGCAAGGAATATGTGGGTTGAATGGAGTCTCTGAGACTCTTGTTCATAATGCACCCAAATTTGTAACAGAGATCGGTGCCTTGAGGTCACTTTTCAAGAGTTCCCGCTTCCTTTGGGTATTTTGCCACCGCTTACGGTTTGATCGAGGCGTTGGATTTTTTCCTGATGGTGGTTGATTGGGGAAGGTGAAGACTAATTAAACTATTCACTGACATTTATTTTGATGCATATTGACTAATAGAATGAACTGCATCCAAATGCAGAGCATACACATCGGAGTCTTGTCAATTTTAGTGAGTTTTAAAGGGTGTGTTTTCTTAGAAAGAAAACCCTCCAGGAACCTCTTTCGGTCCAAGTGGACCTCAATCGGGGAATCAAGGAGGGGGTTTATTTTTAATCCTACCATGCATCTCAATCAGGGAATTAAATATAAGCAACAAACAGAAAAAAATCATAAGTTTTATTTTTACTCCTACCATGCATCTCTTCCCCCTTACGGGTCAATCGGGAAGTCGTGGGGTAAGTATTCGAGTTACTTTGATAATTTAATATGGATATATGATAAATTAATCAAATTATGTTATTATACATGAATGAAACTAATCTAAAACAAAAAGAAATAAGACAATGCGAAAAACGACAAAAAAGGCACGAATCCCCCGAAGGGGGATGGGAAAGGGCTCGAAAGAGCCTATTCGGAGAAATTTTTTACTATTTTCTGTTAAAATATTAGTAAAATTATCTGAATTATCTGGGTTTTCTTCAGGATGAAACCAATACTTTACAAATTTCCCAAAATTTTAAAATTATGGTCAAAAGGGAGACCCGTAGGGGGATTTGAATGATCCCAAAGACACTTTCGAATAGAAGCTTCTCTTATTTATATTATTCCTGATAAAATAAAGTGAGTGTGTTAGAATTAAATATTCCCAAAGGAAATTTGGAAGTACCATTGGGTCAGCCTACTTTAAACCAAACAAAACTAAGCTAAAACTAGCTAAAACAGTGAAAAAGGAACCAAGGAAAGCAAGCTTTCCTTGGGATCTTGGTTTGCTGTTTGGTAAGATAATGAAATATGCACTGATTTCTATATTTAATCTTTTTAAAACAAAAACAGAAATCTAAATCATGCAACCTATGGATTCTCTTTTGATTGCCATGCAAAACGGACGATTTCCCTAAACTAGACCTAGAATGCTTTATGAAATTTTTTTAAGAATGAAATCTAGTCTATGAGACTTGAAAAAAAAATATATGTAAGTTTTACTTTAATATTATATATCCAAATTATATCAAATCTTTCGAACACAGTAACCAGGTAAGAAAAATGATTTTTTTGAAGGAGGAAGAGAGAGAAAGAGTGTTGGAAGCTTGGGAATGTTGGGCTTTAGATTCTGCTTTGGTGGAACACTGAGGAACTATATCCTACATAATATATTGAAGATGAGGAATATTCAAAACAGATCAACCCCTTCTACAAGTGATATCACCTTCAACTTATAAATCCTTGCACAAACAAATGGTTAAAACATAGGTGCTGCTAGAAAAGATAATTGGAAAGCATGCAATTAAACTTAAAATACATTCAACTCCAATAGATCTGAAACAAGAAAATAGTAAGAGAATAAATCAAACTAGAATAACTCTTACCCTAACAGGAGGGAGCTCTCTCCTTCAAGGCCAACAATTAACCAACAAAAGAAAAGATAAATAACACAGATTATACCTCATAAGCATTTGACAATCACCATCCACACATGAAAAGCATTACACCATAGATATTGCCTCCAAAGCTTCTTTATTCCAAAATAGTAAACAATAACAACAGTACAATAGAAACAACACCTCAATCCCAGTTCTAACTAGCTTGGAAGAGGTAATTTGTGCTTAATTTATAGCAAAAACAGGAGATCTGGCCAAGGGGGGGTGCAAATCCCAAGGAGAGAGAGACTGCAGCTGCATGTGGAGTGTCTAACTGAGCCTAATATGAGTCTCACTAAGTGAAACTATCAATCAGAGAGCTCATATGTCTTACACCTCAATCTGTTGAATGAAGCATCCATCAAAACTCAACCAGAGAGGCCCACACATTTGGAGAGAGGGAGGGCACGATTCCCAAGATTGCATGCATAAATGTGCTCCCAGATCAGACCAAATCACCTCCTTTATTCAAGGAATTGTAAGATCTAGTCAATCCCAAGCCGATGAGACTCATTTCAGTCAAATCCAAGCAAATCCCATAGATTTAGGATTTGGGGTTTTCTCCATTATTTAAGTAATTTATCAATTAAATAATCAATATTTGATTTTTAGGGATTTTTTACCTGAGTGATGGACAAATCACTCAAAACTTAGAAAAAGTGGTTCTATGGGTTTACATGGTTCTCTTAGCTTGAAAATGAGCAGCCCCATTATTGAAACTAATTATTTGGCCCACTTTTATTACAAAACCAATTTTTCCAATTAGACTATTAAAAAATAGCCTAAGTTTTGTGGAAAAATTAAAATTTAAAAAACTTAAAAAATTAAAAAAAAATTAAAAACCTAGGGGGACTTAGACATATTCATATGACTCGACCATGATGCCTAGCATGTTTATACATTGACACATAGACTCTAATAACCTCAATAGGTATAAATGCCAAGCTGACCACCCCAACGTTGGAGGTATTGAGTGAAAAACTTAGAAATTATCATTCGTTTATTCAACAACCAATAATAACCAAGGGAAAAAACACCCTAGATTGATCAGATTGATAAATAAAGTCTAAGAGACCGAGTCTTTTACAGACACTATCATGCTAGAACATCTTATTACAACTCCCCCATGGGGTATGAACACATGATATAGTACAACAAGCACTTCCTAGAAGCACTTCCGAAGGTCTTCTGAAGTCCGAACAAATCATCTTTGTCCGGTTCACCAGGCTCACTTGATAAAAAAACACTAAGTACAACTTAGGTGGTAACATCTAGCTCCATCTAGGGACACATGCTCTGAATAATCTTCTGATCAAATAAGAGGACGTGAGAACTCCGGAATCTCTGGGTCCTACAGAGCAATTAAAGTTTGTCAGTTATATGTATATAAAATAAATCAACTATAAAAGCAGATTAATGTATAGAAATAGTCTATGATGTACAAAAAAGCCATATTTTACAAGACTAATATACAAAAGAAAATTTTCAAGGTTATTACTATGGTACAAAACATCTATAATACAACAATATGATACATAAACTTTAAAAATACATGCAGGGCAAGGTTTAGAAATTGGCCCTGAAACCACCGATGTCAATAAAGGCATCAAACCGTCTCGACGAAGAACATCTTGAGGAGAAAAACATTCACTGGTAGGATTAATATTTCTCCTTCTAGGTCATTTAGATAGAAAGAATTTGTTCTTGCTACTTCATCAATGATATATGGCCCCAACCATAAGCTGTCGAACCTTCCATGTTTCCCAGGTTTCTCCCGTCATTTGTCCTAATGCAAGACTATGTCACCTACTTGAAAGGATCCAGGATGGGTAGATGTATCAAAGGTTCTCTTGACTTTTTCTAAATTTATGATACTTTGTTCAAGGGAATTTCTTCTACTCTCATCTAACTTGATCAACTGGTTGATTCTGTTCTGAATGGCATCCTTATCTGAGCTAAAGGTCTAGAGAAGCTGATACACTGGAAGCTTTAAATGGACAGGTAAGGTGACATATAGGCCATTGACAAGTTCAAAAGAACTCCTTCCAGTTGAACTTTTATTTGTGATTCTATCGGCCCATAATGAAAACTTGATCTTGCTATCCCAAGCCTTTTTATTATCACCCACAGTTTTCTTGATTATGGTCATTAAGTTTTTATTACTTGAATCATCTAGACCATTTCCTTGGGGATAATAGTTGGATGAATGGGATAGTACAATGCCATACTTTAAACAAAAGGATGACATCTCGGAGGAAACAAAGCATGGGCCATTGTTTGTGATGATTCTAGATGGCACACTGAATCTTGTGATAATCTTATCTTCTAAGAAATCCATGACTACAGCATCGGTTTCCTTCTTGGTGGATATCGCCTCTACCCACTTGGTGAAATAATCAGTGGAGGTAAGTATCCAAGAATAACCATTGCTTGAGTTATCCTTTAACTTACAGATGAAATGAAGCCCCCATTACTGGAAAGGGGTTTGGACTACTATTGGGTTTAAAGGCAAGGCTTTCATTTGTTGCTTTCCAGTGAACAACTAACAATGGGGGAAAACTCTAACAGACTTTTGCACATCTGAAAAGAGGTTCGACCAACAGTAGCCTAATATAAGGATTTTATGGGTGGTTTTTCTTGCTGCAAAATGTCCACCACAAAATCCTGAATGGAACTCAACCATGAGGTTTTTGGACTCAGGTTCATCAACACATCTAAGTATTAAACCATCGGGGTTTCTCCAACCCAAACCATCTTTTGTTAAACAATATTTAGTTTCTTTTAACCTTAATTCTCTTCTTTTATGGCCAAGTAGTTGATGAGGGCATGTAAGGTTACAGAGGAAGAAGAAGATGATGTCATCATACTAAGGGTGTTGCTCTAATATCTGAAGCTCGTCTGATACACTTTGTTTTGAATCATTGTTCTGGTAGATTATTCCTAAGGCCTTTTCATTTCCTTGGGTCAACATCTTTGCAAGACCTTGTCCCTTAATTAACTTAGTAGGTTTTATCTCTAAATCATACTCTTGAATCTTTGAAACCCACTTACCCCCGATTCCTAGACAATCTTGTTGAGACATGATATCCTTGACAACTACATGGGATACATACCCAATGATTTTGGAGTAACCTACATAAGTTTTGAAATGTTTAAGGGACTTGACAAGAGCATAAACTTGTTTCTCCATGGTGGTATACTTCAACTCTGAATGTTGCAAGGCTCTACTCATAAAGGCTATAGGTTGTTCGTGTCCTTCCTTATTATTTTGAAGCAGAACACCAGCAATGGTTTCCTCCAAGGAAAAGGAAAATATCTGAAATTCCTTGGAATAATCTGAACTGATCAAGACTAGGGACCTGGATATGGAATCTTTGATAGACTTGAAAGAATCTTTCCCTTCATCCATCCACTCAAATTTATCATCTTTCTTTAACAAATTTTGTAGAGGCTTCATTAATTCTGCTAAATTTGGGATGAATCTCCTTGTGAAATTAATCTGACCATTCAAAGACTAGAGAGCTTTAAGATTATGAGGCAAGGGGACTTTCTTAATGGCTTCAACTCTCCCAGGATCAACTTTGACACCATCCTTAGAAATGATGTGTCCCAACAACTTGCCTTCATCAACCCCAAAGATTGACTTTGCGGGGTATAAGGAAATACCATATTTTTGACACCTTATGAAAACCTACCTAAGATGACTTATGTGGTCAAATCTTTCTTTTGAGAAAACAGTTAAGTCATCTTGATATATTTCGATTATTTTGCCTATAAGTTCTTTGAAGGCAAAATCCATGGCTCTTTGGAAGGTGGCACCAGCATTTAATAAACTAAAAAGCATTCTTAAAAATTTATAGGTGCCCCAAGGTGTGGTGAATGTAGTCTTATGTTGATCCTCTTTATTTACCAACACCTAGTTATAACCAGAAAAGCCATCCAACATGGACATCATTCCTAATCCTGTTACTCTTTGAAGCAATGTTTCCATGTCGGGCAATGGGTAATTATCTTTAAGGCATGATGTATTCAGATTTTTGAAATCTATACATATTCTAAGTGACCCATTCTTTTTTTCTGACAACAAATAAGTTGGAGCACTGTGACGAATGTCTTGTAGGTTCTATGATCCCTACTGCTAACATCTTCTGAAGCTCCTTCTGCACAATTAGAGGCAACTTAGGATTTATTCACCTAAGCTTTTGTCAGAAAGGATTGACCTCCTTAGCCTCTTCTTTGAGGGGAATACTGTGTTGAAACACATCTTCCCAAAAGGATTTAAGTTCATCATAACTAAAGGCCAACATATCTCTATACTCTTTGATTAAGTTGATCAAATCATTCCTTTCCTTTTCCAAAGTACCTTTTCCAATTTTTATTAACTTGGGGTCCTTAACAGTTCCTATGTTTATTTCCATATAATCCCCAATTTTTATTTCTTCTTTTTTGTTTTTATGATGATCCTGTCGATCAAACAAATTTTCAAAATCTATAAGGCTACTTGGGATGTGAATCCTTTCATTATCCTTGCATTCCTGATACTCTTTACCCTCTTGCTGATAATTGATCTTGCAACCTTCAAACTCTTGGAGATTATGGATGAATCTCAAGAGTTGCTCATCATCTTTAAATACCTGCCACTGATCTACATTATTTGGAATTGAAGGCCTGAAGTTAATTTCCATTTTTCCATTCCCACTAATCATTTCATCTCATGGATAGAGGGTGGATGCTAGTACTTCCAACTTATCTGCTAAACCATTCATTTATCTAGGGACCTTTTGAATGTTAAGTGCATCAAACCATTCCATGGTGTCCCATATGGAATTTCTATAATTCCTTAGTCTGTCATTTTTGCACTGATACTGATTCTTAATCTGGAGGAAAACTAAGTCTGAATCACCTTTTATGTTCAACATCTTTATCCCCATGTCTTTAGCGGTTTCTAACCCTAGAAGCAATGCCTCATACTCAGATACATTGTTTGAAAGCGAAGTTGTAGATTTTATTTTGAAGGAGAAATGATCACAATGCCCGCACCCTTTCCAGCTTTGGAATAAGCCCCATCAAAGAACATTTGCCAAACTTCATCTATCTTTTAATCTTTAATGTTTTCCTTAATAGGGGCCATGAAATTTGACGAGATAACATAGTTTCCAAAGTTATCAGTGAAATGAACAAATTCATTTCCAGGTTTCTTAGGGTTTTCTACATGTCATTTCCTTAACTTCTCTCTATGGAGCATAACCCTAGTGTTTTCTGATGCAGGTATAGTAGCATATGTCCAATCCATTTGAATATTCCCACCAAGAGTTGCAGCCCACTTTCTGGATAGCAACATACCCCAATTATCTGGAACATCTATCACTACCACATCCATCGACATGTCGATTTTAGGGTACTTGGCCAACTTAACCTATATATTTAAGATTATCCCTGCCACTTCAACTTCTCTTGCATCCATTGCACAAACATTGTGGTAGGGTCGGGTGACCCTTAGATTTACTTGTTCCATTACTTTTCTTCTCATGGAATTTGATGAAGCACCCAAACCTAACATGCAATTATGAAGGAGAAGGTTATCAACTAAGAGAGAAACATAAAAAGGTGGGTGGTCTTCTCTTCTCAGATCAACACTATTGAGGACTATAGGAATATCCATAGGTTCAATATGGTTGGCTTCAAATATAGAATTATTATTAGGGAGAGGATCCTCTTTGACAATATTATGAGTTTTACTTTGACTATCCTCTATGGCTTTCAACAATTTTTCTTTTTGACTAGGATATTTAAGGACATTAGTTGCATAAACATGAATCTTAGCACTACTTATCCAAATTTCTCCCATATCAAAATTTGATTTAGGGATAACATGGGGATATGGGGGAGGAGGAGTGGTTACCTTTGGCTTGTATTGTTTAGATGGTGATGGATTCTCCTTCCTTCGATAAACCACACCCTTGAATCTATCCTCCTTCATTTCCTGAATTGTTTCCAGAGAAGGCATTGCACCATAAAAGTTGGAAAGGAGATCCTTCTCATAACTATACTTTGTGGCTTGCTTCCAATGCTAGTTTGACAAAGGGTAGGTTTGTCCCACCATGTATACATGATCAAGCTCGCTTGAAGTTGTTTCTTGAATACTGATCTCAGGAAGTCCATGTTCCATGACTTAATTTGCAACATAACAAGTGCTTTCTTGGTGGAATTATTCACAGGGTCTACACCATGGAATTACTTCTTCTGCCATGTTAGCTGAGTCTAACTAGTTTGGAATCCTAGGTTCTTTCTGAGGAGCTTACTTTTGATACATCTGATTATGTTTAGGCTGAAATTTCCTAGGTCCATTATTCCTTTCCATTGTGATTATTCTATTTTGCATATGATTCATTTGTGCAAAATGATTTGCCATAAGTTGGTTTTGACTAGTAACCAAGTTCTTTATCATGTTCGTCATCTTTTCCATGGGATCCTTAGAAGTTCCCTTTTCTTCTGATTCAGTGGCTTTACCCTTCTCTTTGTTCTAGGAAGTGTTTCCCCTAGTGTACCCTGGAATGTTGGACTTTCCTGAATATTGCATATTCTTTTCTATTTTCTCAGCTAATTCCTAGGCAATTTTTAGATCGACCAGTTCCTTATCTCTCAATTGGTACCTTAAGTCACCGGTGAAAGATTCAATGTAAGATATGAGGATGGAGGCATCCTTTGGCTTGATGTATTTAGGAAGGTCCACAACCACACACCTGAATTTAGTGTTAAATTCATCCATAGTTTCGTTCTCCATATTCTTTATGCTATAAAGGGCAACAAGCAAATGTCTTGGTTCCTTCTTTTCTCCCAATTTCTTCTTAAATCCATCTTGGAATTCACTAAGATTTTTATATGTAGTATCATCTAGATCGAGGTACCATTCTCCAGCATCATCTTCTAAGAATAAAGAAAAGAGCTTCATTTTGACATCGTCATGGTCATGGGAAGCATCATTGAAATAACCGACCAAGTGCTTTTTGAACTTTCAGAGGTGAGACTTTGCAGTGATGGCATTGTTTCCCTGAAATATGGGGATCTTTTTGATAGCATCATTTGCAATGGCATGGGGAGCACCTACTATCTGAGAAAAGTCAAGGGGTTTGAACAATTCTGTTATTTCTTGAGATTGGTGAATATGACTCTCTACAAATATGTGATGGATATCTGAGAGGGATTGGTCTCCTAAATCTTCAAGGTTTCTACTAGAAGTCTGCCTATTCAATATTTCCCTAATAAATCTTTTGGGATCAGGGAGAGGATTGAATAATTGATGGCGGTTTATTCGAGTAGAAATTCTTGGAGGGATGTTAGACAGTGGAGTCACTAGATGGATTGAGTTTTAATTTTTATGTTTTTTAAAGACAAGATCAATCAATTTTTTTATCTTTTTAGTTGTTTAGAAAAAGTTAAGCTAAGTCATACTCAAGAGTAAAAAGATACATCCTCGACAACGACGCCAAAAAGTGTTGCCACCTTTCACACACCTGGTGGGGAACGTGGCAAAAATCTTCAAGCCACTCAGTGTGTCCTTGGGGGCAAGTCTCGAGTCAAAGATGTCACCTTGTTCTTGACTCCTCCGTTTAGGCTCAACTTCTGACGAAGCCAAGGGGGGTAGACCCTATTAAGTTACCAGGGAAAACTTATTTAGTATGATGAAGTTAAACTGAATGAGTTACTTAGGAGTTTGAGATTTAACCATAAACAACCATATATGACAAGATACAAAAATGAGCACACGAAAGCACAATGCTGAGACACAATATATATATATATATATATAAAGAAAATATACAATGCCTTAGAATGGAGTCATAAAATAATCAATGTACTTGCATGTGCTTGGAGTGAATGTTTTGTGATTGCCTCTTGGTACATTTTAAGTTAATGTGAAATATGAGTTGATTAAAATTAGGTGAGGGGGGGACTCTAGATATACCCGAGAGTACTTGGAGTATGTCCAAAACTAAACCTTCACGGCTACTCGCAAGGAATATGTGGGCTGAATGGAGTCTCTGAGACTGTTTTTCATAATGCACCTGAAGGTGTAACAAATATCGGTGCCTCGAGGTCACTTTTCAGGAGTTCCCACTTCCTTTGGATATTTTGCCACCGCTTACGGTTTGATCGAGGCGTTGGATTTTGTCCTGATGGTGGTTGATTGGGGAAGGTGAAGACTAATTAAACTAGTCACTCACATTTCTTTTGATGCATCTTGACTGATCGGATGAACCACAGCCAAATGCAAAGCATACACACCGGAGTCTTGTCAATTTTAGTGATTTTTAAAGGGTGTGTTTTCTTAGAAAGAAAAACCCTCCAGGAACCTCATTCGATTCAAGTGGACCTCAATTGGGGAATCAAGGAGGGGTTGATTTTAGAAAAATTAATTACATCAAATCATAGATAAGTACCAAATAGAAACAAATCACAAGTTTTCTAATTATTCCTACCAAGCATCTCTTTCCCCTTGTGGGTCAATCGGGAAGTTGTGGGGTAAGTATTCGAGTTACTTTGATGATGTAATATGGAATATATGATAAAGTAATCAAATCATGTTATTCTGCATGAATGAAACTAATCTAAATTGAAAATAAATAAGACAATGCGAAAAACGACAAAAAAGGCGTGAATCTCCCGAGGGGGGATGGGGAATGGGCTCAAAAGAGCCTATTCGGAGAAATTTTTTATTATTTTCTATTAAAATATCAGTAAAATTATTTGAATCCTCTTGCTTCTTATACAAGATGAAACCAAGGCTTTACAAATTTTCCAAATTTTTAAAATTATGGTCAAAAGGGAGACCCCTAGGGGGATTTGAATGATCCCAAAGCCACTTTCAAACAGCAGCTTCTCTTCTTTCAGTTATTCCTGCTAAAACATAGCGATCATGTTAGAATGAAATGTGCCCAAAATCACTTTGGAAGTACCTTTGGGTCAACCTACTTTAAACCAAACAAAACTAAGTTAAAACTAGCTAAAACGGTGAAAAAGGAACCAAGGAAAGCAAGATTTCCTTGGGATCTTGGCTTGCTGTTTGGGAAGCCAATGAAATATGCATTGATTTATAGATTTAATATTTTTAAAACAGAAACAGAAATCTAAAGCATGCAACCTACGTATTCTCTTTTGATTGCCATGCAAAACGAACAATTTCCCTAAACTAGACCTAGAATGCTTTATAAAAAAAATTTAAGAATGAGATCTAGTCTATAAGCCTTGAAACAAAAAATATATGTAAGTTTTAATTTAATATAACAGATCCAAATGATATCAAATCTTTTGAACACAATAAGCAGGTAAGAAAATTGATTTTTTTGAAGGAGGAAGAGAGAGAAAGAGTGTTGGAAGCATGGGAATGTTGGGATTTGGATTCTGCTTTGGTGGAACACCGAGGGACTATGTCCTCCAGAATATCTTGAATATGAGAAATATGCAAACCAGATCAACCCCTTCTACAACTGATATCAACCTACAACTTAGAAATCCTTGCACAAACAGATGGTTAAAACATAGGTGCTATTGGAAAACATAATTGGAAAGCATGCAATTAAACTTAAAATACATGCAACTCCAATAGATCTAAAACAAACAAATATTAAGAGCATAAATCAAAATAGAATAAACTCTTACCCTAAAAGAAGGGAGCTCTCTCCTTCAAGGCCAACAATTAACTAGCAAAAGCAAAGATAAATAACACAGATTATACCTCATAAGCATTTGACAAACACCATCCACAAATGAAGAACATTACACCATAGATATTACATCCAAAGCTTCTTTATTCCATTATAGTAACGAATAACAACAGTACAATAGCAACAACACCTCAATCCTAGTTCTAACTAGCTTGGAAGAGGTAATATGTGCTTAATTTATAGCAAAAATAGGAGATCTGACCCAGGGGGGGTGCAAATCCCAAGGAGAGAGAGACTGTAGATGCATGTGGAGTGTCTAACTGAGCCTGATCTGAGTCTCACTGAGTGCAACTATCAATCAGGGAGCTGATCTGTCTGACACCTCAACTTGCTGACTGAAGCATCCATTAAAACTCAACCAGAGAGGCCCACACGTGTGGAGGAGAGAGGGAGGGTGCAATTCCCAAGATTGCATGCATAAATTTGCTCTCAGAGTAGTCCAAATCACCTCCTTTAGTCAAGGAATTGTAATATCCAGTCAATCCCAAGCCGATGAGACTGATTTCAGACAAACTGGAGCAAATCCCAATGATTTAGGATTTGGTGTTTTCTCCATTATTTAATTAATTTGTCAATTAAATAATCAATATTTTATTTTTAGGTATTTTTGACCTGAGTGATGGAAAAATCACTCAAAACTTAGAAAAAGTGGGTCTATGGGTTTCCATGGTTCTCTTAGCTTGAAAATGAGCACCCCCATGACTGAAACTGATTATTTGGCCCACTTTTATTACAAAACCAATTTTTCTGATTAAACTATTAAAAAATAGCCTAAGTTTTGTGGAAAAATTAAAATTTTTAAAACTTAAAAAATTAAAAAAAAATAAAAACCTAGGGGAACTTAGACATGTTCATATGACTCGACCATGATGCCTAGCATGTTTATACATTGACACATAGACTCTAATAACCTCAATAGGCCTAAATGCCAAGCCGACCACCCCAACTTTGGAGGTATTGAATGAAAAACTAAGAAATTATCAGTTGTTTATTCAACAACCAATAATAACCAAGGGAAAAAACACCCTGGGCTGATCGGATTGACAAATAAAGTCTAAGAGACCGAGTCTTTTACAAACACTATCATGCTAGAAAATATTATTACAACTCCCCTTTGGGGTATGAACATGTGATATAGTACAGCAAGCACTTTCGAAGGTCTTCTGAAGTCAAAACAAATCATCTTTGTTCGGTTCACCAGGCTCACTTGATAAAAAACCACTAAGTATAAATTAGGTGGTAACAATGCTAAGGGTCAAATAATTGTCAAGGGCGAAACTTACTAGTTTCCTAGGTTGGGGGTGGAAGCTTTGGGATTTGGAATAAGGGGGGAAATTAATGATGTTTGAACATTAGAATGGAATAAATATTTAATAAAGGATCTAAATAAATAAATACAAGGAAAAATCAAAGTGGCAATTGATCATGAAGACACATGGAGAATGTGGGACCCACAGAAGCTAGAATTGTTATGCCACATGACATCCTCCTCTTTTCATTTCAAATCTATAAGAATCCCAAGGGTCCTGGGATGATTTTAAAGGTTAATATACTTGGAATGAATCAATTAAGGTATAATTGGAGTGGAAGAGTAACTCCCATGGAAGAGGAACAAACATTTTGGATCTAGTGAGACACTTGGACTAGATTCCCTAGCTCTATGACAACAATGATGAATATGCTATGTAAAATATGACACAAATAAGATATGAGAGATGAAATATGACATATATTACATGTCAGGTCTAAATAGAGAATTCAAGAGAGATCTTATGTGAGTTGGGGAAGCTCAATAGGTTCCTACTTAAATTGGGGAAAATTGAAGGCTAGGAAAGGGAGGACACATGGAAAATCATGAGCACACACCCATATTCAAGTTATCTTGACTTTTTGGATGGATTTGGAAACTTATAAAGCTAATTATGTTTATAAAATCCAGGAATAAATCAAGAAAATGGCTTTTGATCATTTGTGAATTGTGAGAGCTACTGGATGACTGGTTTTCTTTCCTTAGCCAATTTCGAGGGTGAAAGATTCCCATCCAAGTTGGTGTTTGGAGAGGCCACTCAGGAATTTCATGGAGATTTAAAATATTCTTATTTGAATATGTAATATACAAGGAAGCATGTAGATTCTTATATTGCTGCACTTTCCCTCAACCATTCCCAGTTTTCTTTGCATATTCATGCTCATGGACGGATTGTTCCTTGGGTAAGATATTGTACTATTTGTGAGAGATATTACTGATATATTTATGATTTTAATCAGTTAAATATTCTCATTTATTCATTCTCATAAATTTTCAATTCAAAATACCCAAGAGTTGTATGTCAAAATGACTTTTAATGAGAAAACAATGACCATTTCCACTCTATTTTGATATATGCCATGGTAATGCTTATTATTTTGAATGGAGGAATGTATATCTGATAAATGTATGATGAATGTATTTTCATTAATGTGTATTTTAATTCTCATGTTCATTACTTAATCATTGGAAGCCATTTTACTCATTTTTTTTGCATTGGGAGAAGATTTGGTGCATTTTCCCCAAGGATCGAAATTGTGATTTGGGAGCTGTTTCAGAAAGAGACATAACAGCCTGTATAAAATAAAACACGATGCATATGAGGAT
Organism: Pseudotsuga menziesii; assembly: GCA_001517045.1. Lineage (NCBI taxonomy): Eukaryota > Viridiplantae > Streptophyta > Pinopsida > Pinales > Pinaceae > Pseudotsuga > Pseudotsuga menziesii. The sequence goes on from LPNX011113110.1 coordinate 332,254, forward strand.
TTAAAATTTTCCCTTACACATCTCCTTCATTTGTTCATAAATTCGAGTGACTGTGGGACCATTTGAGAAGCCATTTCCGGCAATTACCCAGGGGGGATTGGAGCCCCAATTTGCTAATAAAGACTTCTACTTTGAACAAAACATTAAACAAGTTTTAAGAAGTAAATGGGAGGTCATAAAACATACCTTATAATCATAATTAAGTTCTAATATCATTCATGTACCTTGTGAATAAATTTGGAATCATTTGGGTCAATTTGGTGCTCTAGACATCAAAACTAATTAAGGTCGAAATTGGGGAAAGAGTGAACAAATTGGTCATTTAATAAAATTTTAAAAAAGGGACATTACAAGTGGTATCCGAGAATAATATTGGAACCTTATGTTGTCTGGTATTTATGAGGACAAGAATTCAGGGACCAAAATTATTTATTGAAACCCAAAAATGCTTTTGTTGAAGAGGAAACAATGACTAGGGATGAAAGGGGAACCTCATATGATGGTGATGATCATATAAAAATCATTGAACATATAATTAAAGACATGAAGAAGAATAATATGAAAGATTCGAATTGTTGTCTATCCAAAGTTGGAAAAAATATATTGATTTTAAGAAAATCAAGGGGGAAAATGCATCATCTTGCTTGAAGGAGCAAAAGGAGGAGACCCATGAACCACCTAGTTCTGAAATAGGTGATGTAGAAGAAGTAGTACATGAAGAGGATCTAAATTCAATCCCAAGTGGCTCTAAAAAATATGAAGATACATCACATGAGTATTAAGAAGTTTCTATTGAAAATACTGAAGATAATTTCAAGACACATTCTACCTTGTAAATGAAACAAAGAGAATCTAATGATGGATGCTTGAACTATAAAGGAATACCTACTGATGGGTACTCACACCTCTATGTTGGTGATATAGAGATCACTTTTGAAAGTGTTTCTGCAAGGCAAAATTCAATTAAACATGAAAATTAATACCTTGTAGCAGTTGAAGAAGAAACAAGATCAACTTCCCCATCACCACTTGAGCTTCATGAAGTTGGTCCAAGCAAGAAGGAAGAATATGAGGAGGTTCATTTGCAAGAGGCCCATTTTCTTGAAGGGTCCTTGAATATGAATGAAAGTAAGATCCAAGGGGCCCTTATCATACTCCATGACACTCAAGCATTGGTATCAAATTCTTGTTGGAGAGCTACTTCCTTGGAGGAGACATCATTCCTTGAAGACATGGAGAAGATTCAAAGAGCAATGTGCAACATCAAAGGTAATTTCATGTATTTTATTTTTGATAGAAAAAAATTCATTGAGATTATTTAATGATTACATGAATCCTACTTGAATAATAATGAAGTTATTCATAATCTCACAATTCAAAATGAACAACTTCTTGAAAAGTTGCAAGACACTTGTTTTTCCTCCTATGTTTTAGATTGTCAAATAGTAGAATGTTTGGAGGATTTTCATGACATGGTGGATCATGAGAAATGTGGAAATTTGAATGTGATTGATTTGTTTGAATATGAACTTGAAGAGATCCAAACACTTGATGTTGTGGAATAGGAACTCGAATTGTCTCTTGATGAAGGTTATGCCATTTTTAAAGAAGAGCATGATTCCTCTACATTGGAACCAATCTATGACAAAGGTTTCACAATTTTGAGGGAGCTGCATGATACTACCCATATAGATCCTTCCCATGATGAAACTTCTGCACTTTTTTATCATTTGGGTGAGTTAGTTCATTATCCTACATCCTACAATTTCATGTTTTGCAGCATTAGTATCAATGAAGTATGGGTGAAAGGGTTATTTTTTATGGTGCCACATGAGGAGTATGGAACTCCTATATTTACTTTTTATGATGACATGGTTGGAGAAAACTCTTATTCACATTTTCAAAATAACCATTTGTTACTTTATGATGATGCACATCTACATGGATGCACCTATGATATGCATTTGAGTCACTTGAAGACTCATGGTTTTTCTTGCTCAACACTTGGTTAATTTGATGTTGGAGGAACTTCATTCAACATTGGGGTGAATAGATTTATTATTGGAGAACATTTTTTTTCCATGCACATACTTTGTTATATCTTTATGATTCTCTCATTCATAAATGTATGGGTGAGACTTGTTTGAGTCATTTTAAGTCTCCTTATTTCTCTTGCTCATTATTTGGTTTAGATTTTGGTGGACGTTCTTCATTCACTCCTTGTATGAAAGAACACATGGCTGATTATATTGATGCAGATTATATATCTTTGGAGGAGAATTATGGGACATGGGATCCTCACCTATGTCATTGGAGCATATTTGATTGGTCACTTGAAGCTTGTATGCACTTGGAAAATGGTGGTCTACTTACTTGGTGGTATAAGAACTTTCATGATTTTTTGATGAGGCACCTCCTTGATGTACATATTTATTATTTTGTTATGTACTTTGATTATATATATTATGTAATCATGATGTTTGTAAGAATGCATACAATAAAATGGGATCCCGGAATCTCTTTCCTAATGGTATGGATTGGAGAGAACTCTTAATTGTTGGAGTGCAATGAAAGCAATGGGACCTTGGGATATTTTTTTTGTCCTATTGATTTCAAATTTTTTGGGAAACAAGCAGTATGGGGGATGCATTCAACACTTAATAAAGTGATTTTAATCAGAGTAGTGCAGGAGCAAGCATGTTTTTCCTCTCTCAAATATTCATGGAAACTCAAAGACTCAAAGTTAGGAAACTAAATGGCAACTTCAAAGAATCATACAGAAAGTAGGTTTTTCAACACCCATGTTTGAAGTTTCTTGAGGACAAGAAATATTGGGAAGGGAGGATTTTTCATGTCCCAAATTTTGCATTGGGTCACAATGTCCTAATCACATTTTCCACATTCATGAGAGTTTCTCAAATTGATGCTAAGGGTCAAATAATTGCCAAAGAGGAAAATTATTGGTTTCCTAGGTTGGGGGTGGAAGCTTTGGGATTTGGAATAAGGGGGAACTTCATGATATTTGAAAATTAGAATGGCATAAATATTTAATAAATGAGATAAATAAATAAATACAAGAAACATCAAAGTGGCAATTGATCATGAAGACACATGGAGAAAGTGGGACCCACACAAGCTAGATTTTCTTTGCCACATGACATCCTCCTCTTGTCATTTCAAATCCTTAAGAAAACCAAGGGTATTGGGATGATTTTGAAGGAAAATATACTTGGAATGAATAAACTAAGGTTGAATTGGAATGGAAGAGTAATTCCCATGGAAGAAGAAGAGGCATTTTCGAGCTAGTGAGACACTTGGACTTGATTCCCTAGCTCTATGGCAACAATGATGAAGATGTTATGCCACCTATGACACAAATCAGATCTGAAGGCTGAAATATAAAATATATTACATGTGAGAGAGAAATAGAGCATCCAAGAGAGCTCTCATGTGATTTGGGGAAGCTCAATGGGTTCCTACTCAAATTGGGGGAAGATGGAAGGCCAGGAAAGGGAGGACACATGGAAAATCATGAGCACACACCCAAATTCGAATTGGCTTGAGTTTGTGGATGGATTGGGAACCTTAGAAGGATGAGTATTTTTATAAAATACAAGAATCATTCAAGAAAATGGATTTTATCATTTGATAAATTGTGATTTGTGAATTGTGAGAGCTAGTCGATGACTAGTTTTCTTGCCTTAGCCAATTTTGAGGGTGAAAGATTCCCATCCAAGTTGGTGTTTGGAGAGGCCACTCATGTCATTCATGTAGATTTAATGTAGTCATATTTGCAAGTGTAATATACAAAGCTTGTTGATGTATTTGTAACTTTGGAATGTATTCATCTATGTATCTTATGTATTGTAACCCGATGTTTATTCCGGGATGTATCTATAATGTAATTGAGTCATGTTGTCATGCCCCGATGTTCCGATTGAGAGGATCAATAATGGAAACAAGTCATGTCCAGTAATTGTGGGTAACCCTTCAATTGTCTAAGGGTTAAAGTCCTCGTAGTTCTGGGCCACTAGGGTTATTAGCCTCTCCTAGTAGAGGTCGGCCCTAGTAGGGTTTTAGTCATGTCGAGATTAGTATAAATAGAGATCTGGACTCTCTATTTAACACACAACTCATACACACTTAAGTGTAGCGCATATTTGAGGAAGGAGAAGACACTGGGGATAGATAAGAAGAAGGTTACTGCTGTCGGGAGATCACTTACTGTTTTGGTGTTGATTCTATCTCTGAGGAAGTTACGGGATTTTCTCCATTTATGGTTTCCCTGAGGAAAAACACTGTGTTCATAGTCTCTTGTGTTTGATTACTGTACTTGTTATTCTCTCAGTTAAAGATCCTAAATAATGCTAGCTTAATGTTGAAAAACTAACATGGTATCAGAGCTAACCTGAGAATAAGACACTGTGAAGCTACAAGAACTAGGGATCCCCTAGTTTGTGGATCTTACTCCATATATTTTCAGCAAAAGTAAGGTGGAATCACTCTCCTCCTTAGGGTGCATCTTTTTGTTGAAGCAAAATCCAATTCTGAGGTTTTTCAGTTGTGGACCCGACACTACTGCTGGAAATTAGGGCTTTTCAGAGAAGAGGAATTTTTCAATGAGCCCAGGCCTTGATTGATATCCTCCCCAAAATAGAAGTTAGGGATAAATTTCAAGGAATTTGGGTGGACAGATCTTCGGAAAAGCAAAACCCTAATTTGCTCCTGATCTAGTACTGCGGGATTTCAGCTTCAAATCCAAATCTGAAATCTTGACCTGGTAAGATCTAAATCTCTTGTATTTCCATTTGAGGTTCTTAGTTTAAGATGTATCATCATATCAAGCTTGATGAAAAGCTTGAGGGAGCTGATAACTTCTGAGCCTGGAAGTATAGGATCTCCATGGTCCTGGAAGAAAATGAGTTGGACTTCTACATCCATGAGGAGGTTCCAGTTCCAGAGGGAGATGAGGCAAAGGCCTTACACAAGAAGAAGATGGTTATGGAAAAGAGGATCATTGCTGATTCTATCAAGGATCACCTTATCCCATAGGTGTCCTCTCTCAAGACACCTAAAGCTATGTTTGATACCCTAACCAAATTGTTTGAAGGGAAGAACATAAACCGGAAGATGACTCTGAGGAATCAACTGAAGAATGTGAAGATTCAGAATGCAGAGACCATCCAGTATTACTTCACAAGGGTTTCTTAGATCAAGGAACAATTAGAAGTTGTATATGAAGAAGTGGAGAATGCAGAGATTGTGATGACAACTCTGAATGGCCTTCCTAGGTCATGGGATTCATTCATCCAAGGAATCTATGCCAGAAAGAAGTTAGTCAAATTCAGAAGACTATGGGAAGAATGTTCTCAAGAAGAAGCATGGATAGCAGCTCGAGAAGAGAAGATGGGAAGTGAAGATCAAGCTCTCATAGTTCACTCCAAGAAAGGTAGAAGAAGATCTCATCACCCCAAAGGTAAGAATCCTCATCATAGAGACAACAGTAGAAAGTACCTATCTAGATTAAGATGTTATACATGTGATGAAATAGGACACTTTGCAAAATATTGTCCTAAGAACAAGGTCCACTCTCATAAGAAGAATGGGAACAAAAGAAGACATCATGCTCATGCTGCAGAGGATGATGAACCATCCAAGAAAAGAACTAGATATGAAAGTGAAGATTCTTCAAGTGAGGATGAATATGTTTTGATATCCGCTCTCATAAGTAACATTACTCATGGAAGTGATGATTGGATTATAGACAGTGGGGCCTCCAAAAATATGACTGGATTCAAGGAATCCTTTGTGAGATTGTCAGAACATGAATCACCTCACAAGGTGAAGCTAGGAGATGACTACCAATATCCAATAAAAGGTAGTGGGGAATCTTCCTATAAACTAGACTCTGGAAAGTATCTAACAATGAAGGAAGTATTGTTTGTACTAGGACTTAAGAAGAACCTCCTCTCCATATCTGCACTAGATGCAAAAGGAATGAGGGTTGCATTCATATATGGTCAAGTCATCATGTGGCCAACAGGAAAGACTATCGATGATGTGGTGGTGATTGGAGAACAAGAAGGAGGATTGTACAAATTAAAGGGCTATCCAGAACAAGCATTGGTCCATGACACAGTAGAGCCAAGTGAAATTTGGCATAGAAGGCTTGCACATGTGCATTACAAAGCACTGCCAATTGCAAGGAAAGTTGTTGAAGGTCTTCCAGAATTCCAAGCAAAACATGATGGGGACTACAAAGGATGTGCGAAAGGAAAGAATAGAAAGAAGACATTTCCTAGTAGCGAAAGCAAAGCCAAAGGAATCCTAGAAATCATCCACTCCGATGTATGCGGTCCTATGTCATCAAACTCATTAAGTGGGTTTGCATATTATGTTTCTTTTATTGATGATTTTTCTAGGAAGACAAGGGTTTACTTCATGAAGAACAAAGACGAAGTATTCAACAAATTCAAGGAATTCAAAGCCTTGATCGAGAACCACATTGAAAAGAATATCAAGACTTTTCAATCAGACAATGGCGGAGAATTCACTTTGGATGAATTCAAAGAGCTATGCAAAGAATCATGGATTAAGAGGGAGTTGTCCACTCCTTATAATCCACAACAGAATGGGATTGCGGAGCAGAATAATAGAACTATCATGGAAGTAGCAAGAGCTATGCTTCATGATCAATATCTTCCTATGCATATTTGGGATGAAGTTTCCAAAACAGCGGTGTATGTATAGAACCATACTCCACATAGAGTACTCAAAAACAAGACTCCTGAAGAAGTCTTCTCCAGCAAGAAACCAAAAGTCAGCCATCTCAGAATATTTGGATGTCCTGTGTACATACACATTCCAAAAGAGAAGAGAAAAAAATTAGATCCTTCAGGAAAGAAGGGTATATTTGTGGGATACTCTGAAATCTCGAAGGCTTACAGAATATATTTCCCAGGACACAAGAAGATTGACAACAGCAGGGATGTGACATTTGATAAAGACACAGCTTACAACAAATCCAGAAAGAGACCTGCTGAAGAACCTGAAGAAGAAAAAGCACCCAGAATTCATGATACAACCATGAATGAAGAAACTCAAGAAGAAGATCGATATTTCGAAGAACCACAAAGACCTATAGATCCACCTCTGGGGAAGAATCCTCATAAGAAGAAACCTTCTTGGGTACGAGAACTTATCCAAGGTACAGAGAGATATGGGGCTCCAGAAGAGAATCACAGAGAAAGAAAGAGGACCAGATCTTGCTTTGGGTATGTAGCTTTACTATGTGATTTGATTGATAAAGAAACTTCTAGTTATGAAAAAGCAGTAGAACGGAAAGAATGGAAGGATGCTATGATCGAAGAATATCAATCGATCATGAAGAATGATGTTTTGGATGTTGTTCCAACACCAGAAGGGAAGCCAGTTGTAACTTCCAAATGGATCTACAAGATCAAACATGCTGCAGACGGTAGCATCGAAAAATATAAGGAAATATTTGTGGCTCGGGGTTTCTCTCAGAAGGAAGGAATAGATTATGAAGAAACCTTTGCTCCTGTATCCAGATACACTTCCATCAGATCGGTACTTGCTCTGGCTGCAGTGATGAAATGGAAAATACACCAGATGAATGTCAAGACTGCTTTCTTGAATGGTGTAGTAGAAGAGGAAGTGTATGTAGAGCAGCCACTTGGTTTTGAGACTCATGATAGGGAGTCTCATGTGTGCAGATTGAAGAAATCCCTGTATAGTTTGAAACAGGAACCCAGGACCTAGTATGGAAAAATTGACAACTTTCTATCCAGTTTGAGCTTTACCAAGAGTAAAGCCGATTCCAACCTTTACTACAAGGTTGAATATTGCAACCCAGTGATGCTTCTACTATATGTAGATGATCTATTTGTGACAGGTACGGATGGGTTGATTGCTGATACGAAGAGAAAGCTTGCTGCTGAGTTCAAAATGAAGGACTTGGGGATGATGCATTACTTTCTAGGTATGGAGGTGTGGCAGAGTATAGATGGAATCTTCCTTAGACAAGGGAATTATGCAGTAGAGATCCCGAAGAGGTTTGGGATGATGGACTGCAAGGCTATGGCCACACCTATGGCATCGAACCTGAAGCTCTTGAACAATGATTCATCAGAGTTGGTTGATGCTATGATGTATTGTCAGATGATTGGGTCCTTGATGTACCTGACGAACATGAGACCAAACATTTGCTTTGATGTGAACACCTTGAGCCAGTTCCTGATAGATCCAAGACATGTTCACTTGATTGCTGCAAAGCATATTCTGAGGTACCTAAAGGGTACAGTTGATTATGGGCTCAAGTACGATGCAAATGAGAAGATTAACCTTGAGGGTTATGTTGATTCAGATTGGGCAGGCAGTGCCATCAATAGGAAGAGCACTTTAGGATGTTGTTTTAGCATGGGATCAGGTGTGATCTCTTGGTTTAGCAGGAAGCAATCCTGTGTGGCACTGAGTACAGCTGAAGCAGAGTATGTCATAGCTTGTTCAGCTAGTTGTGAGGCAGTATGGCTGAGGAAGCTACTGTCTAATTTATTTGATCTCCAGTTTATTGCTACTCGTATACATTGTGACAACCAGAGTTGCGTGAAGTTGTCAGAGAATCCAGTGTTGCATGACAAGTCGAAGCATATCGAGATCAAGTACCACTATATCAGGGATATGGTGCAGAGGGGAGCAGTGAAGCTCCAGTATTTTGCGACAAAGGAACAGATAGATAATGTATTGATGAAGCCATTGGCTAAGCTGAAGTTTGAGTACTTCAGGGAGAAGCTTGGTGTTCTCCAGATCGAGGTTTCCTCCAAGGGAAAGTGATGAAACCCATAGCCATTCTGACATGGTGAGAGGATTGGTTCCTTCCATGTCAGATATGAGTGCTGTCCATTCTGTCGAGTAGGACAAATGTAAGGGCAACTGCCATTTTGGGAATGGAGGTACCTGGTCAGTTACCAGGAAAACTCAGTCTAGGATTGAGAATCCATTCTGATGTGATAGAGGGATGTGTTCCCACCTTATCAAATGTAAGGGTTGAACCATTCTGTCATGGCTAAAAAATTAGGTTCCTTCCATGTCAGATGTGAGTGTTGGCCATTCCAACGAGCAGGTCGGATGTAAGGGAAACTACCATTCTCTAGGAGAATGGAGGCACCTGGTCAGTTCCCAGGTAGCTCAGTCGAGGACTAGGGTCCATTTTGATGTGACTGTAGGATTGGTTCCTACAAGATCAAATATGAGTGTAAGCCCTTCCATCATTGTGTGCAGGATGTGTTCCAGCCTGGATGGATGTAAGTGCAGAGCCCTTTCATCATTGTGGTAGGATGTGGTTCCATCTTGGATGGAAGTACGAAAATCTTCCATCATTGTGGTAGGATGTGGTTCCATCCTGGATGAATGTAAGTGTAGAGCTCTTCCATCATTGTGTGCAGGATGTGTTCCATCCTAGATGGAAGTGTGGAAATATTCCATCATTGTGTGCAGGATGTGTTCCAACCTGGATGGAAGTACAGAAATATTCCATCATTATGTGCAGGATGTGTTCCAGCCTGGATGGAAGTGTGGAAATATTCCATCATTGTGTGTAGGATGTGTTCTAGCCTAGATGGAAGTACAGAACTCTTCCATCATTGTGTGCAGGATGTGTTCCATCCTGGATGGATATGAGTGTTGTGCCTTTCTAACGAGTAGGTCATATATAAGTGCTGAAGAAGACCTACATGAAGGCTAGGCCTACAACCAACATGAAAAAGGGCTGGCTCTGTAGAACTTCCCGTGATGAGAAGAATCATGAGATAGCACTAGTGATGAACCAGATCGAGTGATGATCTAGATCCAGTGATGATGCCCAATGCTGATCCAGATCGAGTGATGATCCACATCCAGTGATGATGTCCAGTGATGATCCTGATTCAGTGATGATGTCCAGTGATGATCCAGATCCAGTGATGATCCAAATCCAGTGATGATGTCCAGTGATGATCTAGATCGAGTGATGATCCAAATATAGTGACGATGTCCCATGATGATCTAGATCAAGTGATGATCCAAATATAGTGACGATTTCCCATGATGATCTAGATCAAGTGATGATCTAGATCTAAAGATGAAGATGACTTAAAGATGAAGATGACTTGAAGACTAAGAAGACTTGAAGATGCAGATGACGAGATGATCCAGTTGATATAGAGAAGAAGACCAGTGCTGAAAATTGTGTCGAAAGAATACTTTCCGAGTTAAGAGGGAGTGTTGATGTATTCATCTATGTATCTTATGTATTGTAACTCGATGTTTATTCTGGGATGTATCTATAATGTAATTGAGTCATGTTGTCATGCCTCGATGTTTCGATCGGGAGGATCAATAATGTAAACAAGTCATGTCAAGTCATTGTGGGTAACCCTCTAATTGTCTAAGGGTTAAAGTCCCCGCAGTTCCGGGGCACTAGGTTTATTAGACTCTCCTAGTAGAGGTCGGCCCTGGTAGGGTTTTAGTCATGTTGGGATTAGTATAAATAGAGATCTGGACTCTCTATTTAACACACAACTCATACACACTCAAGTGTAGCGCATAGTTGAGGAAGGAGAAGACACTGGGGCTAGATAAGAAGAAGGTTACTGATGTCGGGAGATCACTTACTGTTTTGGTGTTGCTTCTATCTCTAAGGAAGTTGTGGGGTTTTCTCCATTTATGGTTTCCCCGAGGAAAAACACTGTGTTCATAGTCTCTTGTGTTTGATTACTGTACTTGTTATTCTATCAGTTAAAGATCCTAAATAATGCTAGCTTAATGTTGAAAACTAACAAGGAAGCATGTGGATTCTTCTATTGCAGCACTTTCCTTCAACCATTCCCAGTTTTCTTTGCATATTCATGCTCATGGAGGGATTGTGCCTTGGGTGAGGTATTGTACTCTTTTGGAGATATATTCTTGATATATATATTATTGTAATCAGTTCAATATTATTTTTTCTTAATTCTCATAAATTTTCAATTCAAAATACCCAAGAGTTGTATGACAAAATGACTTTTAATGAGCAAACAATGACCATTTCCACTCTATTTTGATATATTCCATGGCAATGCTTATTATTTAAAATTGAGGAATTTATCTATGATCAATGTATGATGAATGGACTGTAGTTAATTTTTATTTCAAGTCTCATGTTCATTAATTAAGAATTGGAATCCATTTTACTCATTTTTATTGCATTGGGAGAAGATTTGGTGCATTTTCCTCAAGGGTTGAAATTGTGATTTGGGAGTTGTTTTGGAAAGAGTCATAACATCCGGTATAAAATGAACCATGATGCATATGAGAATTTAAATATTTCCCTTACCCTGCCTCTTCTCAGAAATTTGAGTGACTTTGGGACCATTTGAGAATCCATTTCCGACAATTACCCAGGGGGAACTGGAGCCCCAATTTGCTAGTAAAGACTCCTACTTTGAACAGAACATTAAACAAGCTTGCAGAAGTAATTGGGGGGTCATAAAACATACATGAACATCATATTTAAGTTATAATATGATTCTTGTACCTTATGATAAAATTTGGGAGCATTTGGGTCAATTTGGTGGTCTAGACATCAAAACTAGTTAAAGTCGAAATTGGGGAAAAAGTGAAAAAATTGGTCATTTAATAAAATTTCAAAAAGGGACATTACAGACACCATAAATATTGTGTTGGAAAGTGTTTCACAAAACAAGTATACTTTATTTATAATGGATGTAAACCTAGTCTTTCTAAATAGGTATAAATATAAAAAAGTATATATCTAACAACTAGCTTGCCATGAAATTGAAGTAAAGAAGAAATGGTTTATTGATTTAAAAAACCTTCTATGGATGGTATCAAACTCATTCTAATTTAATTTATTTATTGGAGAATGCTTTTAGTCAAAGAATCTTATAGCCAACCTTGTATATTAAACATGTTCAAAATGAAGTACTTATTGCTTACATTTATGTTGATGATGTGATTTATACTTGGAACAAAAAAATTCACAATGGAACAACAAGTCGCAATGGAGAAATATCATGACAATGACATCAAAATTTCGAGGGACAAATATACGCAAGATATTAACCAAGGAAGATACAAGCCCCAAGGTCAATGTTGATTTGTACAAAATATTGACTAATAGTTCTAATGTACGTCGCTACATTATATATGTAGTGAGTATAGTAATTAATTTCATGAGAGATCCTCTTGAATCCCACTATAATGCAACAAAAAGAATATTAAGGTATGTGAGTGGTTGTGGTATAAATATTAAGCTAGCAGATTACAAAGACTCACATTGGCACAATCAAAAATCAACTACAAGTTATGTTTTCTTTATTCGACCTTCAGCTATACCCTAGAGTAGAAAAAAACATACCACTATGTCCTCAACTTTTGTAGAGGTTGAATACTGTGTTGTCCAACAATCAAACCATCATTCTATTAGACATTAACTGTAATACGGACAAGCGTAGTTACAATGGTGTCTAATATTAAAATAATTTGTTGATATCTTCACCAAAGCGTTATTGGCATTGGCATTTTCCAATACATATAGCCTTTGTGACTTGTAAGTTTACATAGGCTCTCAACCAAACAACTATTCCTATCTATTTGTGGTGTTTATTAATAATTTTAATAGATTATACCAATCATTTATGTTAATATATTATCTTTTCTATTAGAAAAATATTGGTTTTAGCATTTTCCAATATATGTAGCTTGTGTGTGTTGTAAGCTTACGAACAAGTTAAACAACTTGACGAGAACGTAACATTGTTCTTGTTTTTTGGAAGTTAATTTTAATAGTAGTTTTTACCTCCATTTCAGAAAGTGTGTATACTAGTAACACCAATTTTCATTTTGAGCCAAATTTTCTGTGATTTTTAAATTTCTTGGTGATAAGGAAACTATAATTTTACATTTTGACACGTGTTTTTGCGATTTTGAAATTTCTGGGTCATAAAAAAACTATAATTTTTATTTACAAATGTATTTTTTCAAAATTTACTAAAAATATATATATATTTAGGAACTAACTATACTGAAAAAATGTATATATTTTCGATTGTTTATCAACTCTTAATATATATATATATATAAGAGTTTTTTTTTTAACTTAATCATTTTTATAAATAAATTTGTAAAAATGAAACCTAATATATGGAATTATTTTTATTTTAAAACTTTTAAAAGAAATTTCACAAGCAAAACCTAAAAACCTAAAAACAAATAAACAAAATAAACAAAATAAAAATTTATAACAAATTTAAAATTTTAAAAATCAAAATTAAAAAAAACTCAAATTAACCATTAAAAAAACAAAAAACAAAAAAATTATAAGAAAAAAAAAACATGCACAAAACATACCCATCTGTCCCCCTCTACCCCCTCCCCTTATGGCTGGAAAGGGGTCATTTGAGGAGAGGGGTGGGGTGGAGGAGAAGGTGGGGTGAGGGGTAGGTTTTTTGTTTTTCTTTTGTTTTTGTTTTTATTTTTTATTTGATTTGAAAAATTTTAAATAAATTGTTTTTCTAACTTTGTTTTTTAAATTATAAAGTTTTATATTTTAAGTTTTTTTTCAAATTTTTCATTATTTGTTTTCTTTCAAGGTTTTTTTTGAAAAACAATACTATTTTTTAAATTTGATTTTTTTTCATTTTCAGTTTAACTTTGTTAAAAATTTATTTTTAGTATTTTTAAGTTTTTTCTTTTTAAATTTGTATGTTTTCTAAATTTTGAAATTTATGTTTCATTTTGATTTATTTTGTTACAATTTATTTTTATACATAGATTTATCTTTTAATTTTTATTAATATTTTTTTTACATTGTTTTTCTTTTAATTTGGTTTTTGAATTTTTTTAATAAATTTTGCTTTTTTGAATTTTTGGTTTTTTTTTTAATTTTTTTTTTTTTTTAAAGCTATAATTTGTTTTAATTTTAACCTTCAATAAAAATGCTAGTTATTATAAGAGGTTTTAGGAAGTCCACTTTTGAATCCACAGGTCAATTTAGGATTTCTATTACAATGATACCACCCATGGTTCATTTTAATGTTGATTTTTGTTTTTTTGCAGCAACTATATGAATTTTATGGTTTAATGTATGGTTTGATTAGGAATTATATCATAAATTCTTTTATTTTATATGGAAAGAGTGGTGAAATAATTTCTTGAATAATTTGTGTTTAACTAAGTGCTAGTTATATATAGTATTACTGAGAGATTTAATAAATACACTTTTGAATTATGATACAATGACATAATAATGACATTTTTTGAAAAAGTGTGTTACCGATAGCATTAGTTTTCAATTCAAGGATTGATTTTAAGTTTATTGTAAATAACATTAAGGATTGTTTTCGTCCATGTCCACATTTTTAGCCAAAAAATAGTGGTGTTATTAGTAGCACCATTTTTTTATTTGGAGGTATTTTTTGGTGTTTTGTTTTTACAAAAATAAAAGTTTTTATGGCTAGAGATATCATTTTGAGTATAAAGTTCTCGTCAAGTTGTATAATCTGCTTACATAATATCTCAACCAAATAGTTATTCTTACCTATTTGTTGGGTCTCCTCATTTCTATAAATGAGACCATACCATGTATCATATTTACCATTTAGATTAATATATTTTTTCTTCTATTATGAGGATCAACTTTGATATGAATTGATCTTGAATATTTACATGGTATCAGAGTGGTTTTGCAAACCTCTACTCATTTGTTATGAGAGATGTTGGAATGAGAGGTATTGGAATGCATTCATTCTCTCTTATGAAAGACTTGGTTTTGAATTTTTGTTATTGGGTTGTCTTATGTGTTTTTTTTCAACAAATGCATCCCAAACATTGTTCCCATGTCTAATCTAGGTGTCAGAACATAGATTGCATTACAAAAGTTTGCTTACGAGACCAACACAACCACCAACAAATCAGTGGGAATCATTTCCTATATACTACGATCTCATATATGGACATATATGATGTTATTAGATCACTTCCATTTGTGTTTCTCTTTTATTGGAAACTAATTAACAATTTTCATTGATTCTAATTTTTGTATACCTCCACTAATTTTCTACATAGAACTACTCATGATAAAGCCTCTATTGTGGATAATAGCACTATAAATCCTCATGACATTCTCCTTTTACCTAGGCATGGCTAGTGGATTGGAGGTGACTTATTTCTCTTACAATGCTTCCACAGGTTTGTTGGCGATTATTTTGGATGGGTTTGAAAGTTGATAATTTTACAAGCACACAACTTCTCTCCACTATGTTGTGAATTTATTCCTTGCTCTTTCATATTGGTTCAAATATAAATATTTGGATTGGTACACACTTTTAATTGTGTTGTCTCACTCTCTCATACACATCTATTTTTTTTATTGCATTGAAGAGGTTATCCTAATATTTGCATCTGTATCATCCAAATTAAAGTTTCAAGTTGGATTTTTGTGTTTTTGTAATATCCAATGGAGAAGGTATAGTTTTCTAGAATTTTTATATTTTTAATGGTTATACAATATATAAAAAATTTAGCATCATAACATCATAACCATAAGCAAATAATCACTGAAATAATGACAGATGCAACAACACAAGAGAACACAAAGATTTTCCTCGGGGAAACCACAAGGGAGAAAACCCCGCAAAACTTCCTTGGTATAGAATTCAACCAAGCCAATGTAAAAAACCCAACAATAAGAATAGTTGTTCATCTTCCACATTATACTCTTTATCTATCTCTCTCTACAGTGCAATACTTGAGTGTCTGATGTGTGAGAATGAGAGAGGCGCCTCACCTATTTATATTCTTCAGTTGACTTTACCTATAAGCTAGCAGGGTCGAATTCTGTAACTGAACGAGACCATTTGTCCAACTGGACACCACAGATAACCTTTATTATATTGGCATTTGGGTACTATTGACTCAACTTACATCCAGAGGTTTACATTGATTCTTTCAGTGATACTAACAAGACCAAACTCATCTCCTGAAGGAGGAATACAATCAATACATCTGGAATATCTTCTGAAGTTACAATACTTTAACACTCCCTCTTAACTAGGAAGGTATTCTACATAAAAAAACCATCATCACAACTGTACAACTTACTGGTGAATCTATGTATGTCATAAGAAGTTTTGGAACATCACCATTCATCTTCATCATCGATCTTAGCTAGATAATCTTCTGCAATCTTCAATATATAAATATTGAATCAGCTTATGTACTTACTCGAGCATCTTCTATCATCTTTTGAATTATCTTATCAGTATGAGAATACTGAATCATCGTCTATCACATTCGTGTATGAATACTGAATCATCTTCTAGATCATCTTCTATGTGGATACTGGATCATCCTCTCTCTTGTTAGTATATGAATACTGAATCATATTCTGGGTCATCTTCTATGTAGATATTGTATCATCGTCTCTCTTGTAAGTATATGAATACTTAATCATATTCTGGATCATCTTCTGTAGCATCAGTATGTGAATACTTAATCATATTTTGTCATGTCAGTATATGAATATTGAATCATCTTTTGAACCTCCATTCGTAACATCAGTATGTGAATATCGAATCTTCTTCTTCAACATCAGTATGTGAATACTGAAACATCATCATCGGCATCATGAGCATGTAAATACTGAAACATCGAAATATGCATCATCAATATGTAAATACTAAAACATTAACATTTGCATCATCGGTATGTGGATACTGAAACAACAACATTAACATGTTAGTGCTAAATAACCATCATCAATAAATGCTATATCATTATCTGCATTATCGGGATAGAGATGCTGGAACATAATCATCATCATCAACATAAAAAAATGTTGATACAACATTATCATGATCAACACAAGGTGTTGTGAATTCAATCATATCAATATTATCAACATAGGGTACTGGGACCACAACCATATCATCATCATCAACAGAAGGTGGTGTGACTGCAACCACACCAACATTATTAGAAAAGGGGTGTTGAGACCACAACCATATCAACAAAATGAACACGAGGTGTTGGGACCATAACCACATAATTGATCTAGGGGGTCATTCGTCTTTAAAGATATACTGATCCAAGATAAAGAGGAAATGGTACAATGGCAGCCAGGTTTGGTAAAACTCAAGACTTCATCACCTTTGAAAAAGGGGTCAATGCATTTCAAGATGTTTAATGGTTCTTAGCTATGATAAAAAACATATCTAAGCTTAACATTATCCCATGGGTCGGCTCTTAAAGGGTTGTTGCTTTCCCACATGTCCCGAAACCAGACTTTGTATATATGTCATGAACCCCGTTCAATGGTTATGTTATACCAAAGACCATATGTTAAGTTGGACGGGGATTACCAAATGAAATCATGATATAATATATATATATATATATATATATATATATATATATATGTTGCAATGTTGGTGGGATATTCATATGGTGTATATTGCATAGCTCAGCGACATTTCCATTAACCATTGTGAAAAGGCCGCGTAGTTGGTTCACGGTCTATTGATGAATCGGAGGTTGGAAGGGATCTCCTTCCGCAATGGAGGAGGTTGGAAGAGATCTTCCTTCCGCAACATCGGAGGACGGAAGCCTTTCCCCTTCTGCAACGGAGGGGCTCACAAGCCTTTCCCCTTCCGCAACGGCAGAAGCTTAATGGACGTCGGACGGATCGGAAGTCGAAAGCGGAATGGGAGCCTCAACAGCAGAGATATAAAGGCTTTCGGCAGCCACAACGATGGGCAAAATCTCAATCGGAAGGATAATGCTTCCGCCAGCCACAACGTCGTAGCTATAAGGGATCGGAAGTCGGAGCGATTCGGGAGCTGCAACGATGAATAGATAAAGGAGAACGCTTTCGACAGCCGCAACGGGGGAAGCCCAAGACTTACGGTTTGAAAAGTCAAATCGGGATACTTTACCATCTGATCATCCGCAACTGCAGAAACCAAAGTAACATGCGTTCTGATTCGAAAACCAAATGACCGCCGATTGAGACCATCGGAGCCCGTTGTTTATCCTCTTCCACAACGGCGAAGCACAGATGACTAAAACTTCCGGCAGTTCAGTTACGTATGGTTTTGGAGGTCAGATCCTTGGAATGGCAGGATATTTCATGATGCTCACAGCTTATTTGTAACAGTTGGGAATATTTTCTTGGAAGTTATGCCATAGCTAGAATAACGATGAAAGGCATATGAACAGCCTTGATGTTGCGTTTCCTGGAATGTGAACAGTCGTATTTCTTTGAGCGTTTTGGCTCCTTTGTAACGGCAAAGATGAGTAATAAAAGAGAGGAGTTCATTCAGAGAGGTGGACGCAGTTTGTTGGGAGCACAGTGCAACATTTTCTTGGTGATGAGAAGCTTCAGAGAGAATTTTGTTGTTCATTTTGAAGTCGGCTATCCTTAGTTATACTTGACTTCTTTTGTCTGTTGAAGTCCAGTTGTGTAACTTTCAGAGAGGAGGTCTTGAAGACTTTACTGTTAATGTCCAGTTGCTGTGATTGTAAAGAGTCAACAGTTTTCTCTGTTTAGCTAGTTGTTCTTTGTTTTTGAAGGTCAATTAGTACTAGTCCAGAGAAGAGGTCTTGCAGACTTTTGTCCATACTGCTGAAATTGATTTGTAGAGTCCAGAACCATTCGTACCATTTTTAAATCCATTAATTGGATCAGTTCCCATTGGAGAGGGACCCGGAGACGTATCCCAGTGGAGGGGGTGAACCCTGTTATCAACTTCTGTTTGTGACTCTGTTTCTGTGTTTTTATTCCTTGTATCTGTCTATCAGTGTTGTGGTTTTTTTCATTCCTGTTCTAAGCATTTAATTTATGCTAATATTTTCCATTAATTAACATGTGGAACGCATTCTTTTGCAACAAACTTTTAATGCACTAAATTTGAGGTCCTACGGATCAATAATCCACTTCAACATACAAATGCTGAAGCAACATTATTATCAACATCAATATAGAAATACTGAACCTGCCATATCAACATTAATATGAAAATACTGAGATTTCCACATCAATATAAATATGAAAAATACTAAACCTATCATACTAGTATGGGAATAATGAAACTATCTCAATAATCATCCAAGCAACATCAGTATGAAAATACTGAACCTGCTACATCAGTATAGGAATACTGAAAATATCTTAGCAATCAATTCAACAATCATCAGTGTAGTAACACTAAAATTTCAACAATCAACAATCATTAATCATCAATGTAACAACTCTAGAACTATATCAACAATCATTAGTATAGTAATACTGAAGCACGCATCTCAACAATCAGTATAACAATACTAAAGCAAACACCTCAACAATCATCAGTATAACAATGCTGAAGAAAAAATCTCAACAATAATTAGTATAACAATACTGAAGCAAACATATCAACAATCATCAGTATAGCAATACTGAAGCAACAATCATCGATACTGAAGCAAACATTTCAGCAAACATCGGTATAAAAATATTGAAACAATCATCAAAAAATATCAGCAACCATCATCAGCAATCATCAACAATCAACAGTATAGCAATACTAAGGATACATCTTGACCTTCAATATCTCAGAGCAGCATCATGATTCTAGTAGATCCATCTGGGCATTTTTTTTCTAACTTACTAACTCTTTCGAGCCAAACAAGCCTAGTTAGATAGATGGATATCTCGAGGGACCAAATAAGCCTTGTTTGGCTTACTAACCCTTTTGTTACAAACAAGCCTAGCCATACATACTAATCCCCCTATGATCAACAGGCCTCGTCTGACTTACTAACCCTTTTGGGCCAAACAAGCCTAGCCAGACTTACCCTCCTTTAGACTAAGCTACTCACCACTACATCCATCATCCATCTACTATCACTCCCTCTTTCGAGAGAGGTCCTTTCAGACTACACCAATGTTGTCACAAAAGTATTCAAACTTTACATGAGCGAGAGGCCTACATCTGCCAATTTTTCCTCTGTAGGAACATGCTTGAGCTTTACATATCTCTTCTGCAACTTGTTCTTCAACATTCTCTTATTGTACATCAGCAACTACATCGTACATTTACAACTTGCATCATTCTTCTTTTGTGCATATGTAACTGCATCATTCTTATCTGCAATTGTATCGTACATCCACAACTTCATCATTTCTTCTCTTGTAGGTGATTGCATACAATCCTTCCTATAATTCAAATACAATAGTATGATTAGAAACATTTTGTAACATATTCATAATGATAAATTTTCATGCATAAGGATATATATAATCATGCAACTACTTTCACTAATGTAACAATCATCTCTATACGGTAACTTTCTATATGTCTTCCATCTTTCCAAGACATTATTTCATAAGTAGCAATGGATTGTTGTACAACAACATAATCCACTTACCCGTCACTTGCATATTAGTAGTAAACTAAAAATATTCTACCATACATTTCCTAAATCTAGAAACATATTTATGTACACATCTTTGAACATATAAATATATGGGAAATGATGATTCAAATACTTATCTTTTTTTGTTTGGTAGAATCCATATTGATCTCGGTCTTCTTTAATTACTAGAGTCTCTTCCAAATGTGTTCAACTTCATCGCTTGATTCTGAGGATATCTTCCTATCTTGCTCATGATCGGAAATACTGAGCAAGTCTTCTTACACCACAGATCAGATAAAAATGTGTCTGTGTGTCCTACCAGTGCATCTCCTCTTATCCAATGCTGAAATGGATAAGAGTATAATATTCATATTCATTGCTATAATTCTTCTTAATCATATTCCTCATTACTTGAGGAATCTTTACTTGCTTTCTTCTTAGCTACAATATACATCCTTGGTTGTATTGAGAGAAACACTCCACTTTCTCTAATCCCAAGAATCATGTCAATATTCTTAACCTTTGATATCTACCATAGTCACTCCCTATGAGGTGGAGCACCATCCTCCCTCTGCATATTTATTAGGACATTGGAGTGGCAGGTAGTCTCCTTTACTATTAGTCTTATTTGTATCCATCTATGAGCTTCTCATCCTTTATAGGATTCTATCTTCAACCTTGTAGTAAATGTTGGGTTCTTTATCACTCTAGTTGATCCTCAAATTCCTCATGTAACTGTATGTGCTATCCCATTGGTTCCTACTGAGCTTGTACAAATCCTTATGTACATTGGTGGTTCTTTGTAGAGAGTCTCAAACTATATAGGTCGCTTGATCTATTCTTTTAATTTTATTACACCAATATTCTAGTGTAATATCCACTACTGAAGAAGTGTGTCTAGATCCTAGAGCAATGTCTTGTCATAATCGACTCTCTCTTTTGATAGAAACCATAAACCTTGCATCGTATCTTTTGATAATTTGATCGGTGGTATACTCGATCTTTTAGACTTACTTGGAATACTTTACAAAAATTCCCTTCATGTTTCAAACTCATATCCAAACATCATTATGTATGATCGACTGGAACTTCTAGATCATATCATCCTATCATTATTCCTTCTTGGGACATTCTTTCACAAAGTGTCCTTTCTTATCACAATTGAACTATTGAGTTGTGAGATGTCCTTCTACTCTTTGCAAAAATTATCTTTATTCTTTCTCTGCTTGGTGTTGTTAGGGTTTGATTGTCATCTCTTCTTCTTTTTCCATCAATCAATCGTGCAATCCTCCATATGTGATATTCCTACTAGAACAAATCTTTTGAATGAATTTGGAATACCATTCAAAGTTGTAATTTATGCTTCTACTTCTTTGACATTATATTAGAGCAAGTTAAGCAATTTTTTGCGTTAACAAGTAGCATACTTATTTTCCCAAAATTATGGACAGAACTGCAAAATATATGATGTCCTATTTTTCTATGGCAGTAGTGTTAGGTCAAAAATTGGAAGTCCACAAAAAGAGAAAAATATTATATAGAGAGATGTGCCCTCCTAGGGAGAATTTTATGGTCCTCCTTATTTAACTGATTGGTGGAGGGAAGTGCCCGAAATAGGAAGCCCTAGTTTTTCTCCGATTTCTTATGCAAAAATGGTCGATATTGTTTCTGCTATAGATCCAAATTTTTGGCTCCTCAAGGTCTAAAACTTTGTCTTGAGGTAGCATGGTTTGTATTATTTCCAACCCTATGGGTTAGAGAATAATTGGATTCATGAGGTGGTACTTATGCATAGTTTATCAATGTGACTTATTTCAATACTATTTAGCATAGAGAACTTGTACAGACTTCGACGTGTCACTTTTTCATCTTCTGGGTATGAAACTTTTACTACATAAACTAAATTTTGTTCCCTATATAGAACATCTTGTGAAATTTCATTTGGACCTTCCTATCCCGAGATATAGAGATTCTCCCTAGGTCACATGTTTGAGAATTAATTCTGGGAGAGGTTGGAACCCTCATTTGGAGGAATCATATCTCCTATATTATAGAGAATATGAGGTAGAAACCTTTACACAGGGTAGAGTGATAATTTATCTTATTCCTGTCAAAGTTTCATCTCCTAAGCCTTCTCCAACCTCTCGTTATAGCGAAAGTACCAACATTACTATTTTTTGTCTTCTAGGGTTTTCAATCATGAAACCCTAATCTCCAATAGTTGTAGCTGAAGCAATTTTGGATGCACAAAGACTTCTTTCATGGTGGATCTGATACCATGTTATACTTTTAATGTTTATACAATATCTAAAACATTTAGCATCATAACATCATAACCATAAGCCAAGGATCATTGAAAGAAAGACAAATGCAGCAACACAAGAGAATACAAGAGAACAGAAAGATTTTCCTCGAGAAAATGACAAAGGAGAAAACCTCACAAAAATTCCTCAATATCGAATTTGACCAAGATAGTGTAAAAAAACTAGAAACAGGAATAGTTGTTCATATTCCACAATAGACTCTCTCTCTCTCCCTCTCTCTCTCTCTCTCTCTCTCTCTCTCTCTCTCTCTCTCTCTCTCTCTCTCTCTCTCAATACTTGTNGAGAGGCACCACAATACTTGAGTTGACCTGACCTCTAACCTAACAGGGCAGACTTCTCTAACTGAATGGGATCACTTGTCCAACTAAACACAAAAAATAACATTTATTATATTGACACTTGGGTACTATTTACACGACTTACATCTGAAGGTTTACATTGATTCTTTCAAGGATACTAACAAGACCAAAATCATCTCCTGAAGGAGGAATACAATCAATACATCTAGAATATCTTTTGAAGTTGCATTACTTTAACAAGAATTAGGATGGAAATCCTGAAAATGATGGGCCATAACCTCACCTCAATGTGGAAAAAAAAATGATTTATATTTTCTTGGTATCAAAACTTTTGTTCCTATGTTGGTTAGTTTGTTGAATCAATAACCTTTTTACAGACATTAATTCCTATGGAATAAAAGGATTTGACTCACCCTTTAATTTCTCTCCCATCATCTTGTTTGATTGTTGTGCATCACAGTGCAATCCCTACTCTCTATCCATGCTTGCTTACCATCGAGTACATGGATTTTTCTAAACACTATTTCCAAGCTTTGGAAAAGATTTATCATAGGACTGCATCTTCCTTTATTCATGGTGATTCTCTTATGAAATTATTGTCCTACCTAGAATTTTTCTCCACTCATGTAAAGAGAGTAGCTTTATGGGTCAAATACGAGAAGATGGAAATTATTTAAGTTATCAATTCTCCTTGTATATAATTGTAGCTCGACTTGTGGGAGAAATGTATCATCGTCATGGAGTAGAAAACTGAAATCTAGAGTTTTATAGTTCAGCCTAAATTTTATGGTCATTGTTTTTTATCCACTTATTCATGTGAATGGGTATACTTATTTGGTCCTATTATATAGCCAACCCTAATGGGTTTATGTGCTTATGTATTCTTGTGGATTTATTGGAGGCGTTTTGGAATATATGGCCACCGTAATATGTATTTTTGTGGATGAGATCATGATAATTGAATTATGGAAGCATTATTTTTCCATTAAGTTTGTTTTTCGAAATGCTTATTCTAATGAAGCTGTTGGAAGTGGTTTTTTCTATATGGATTAATAGGGACCTACATTTTCCATACCATTTGAAATATAGGTGTTGTGAAGAGTATGTCTACTATCTTTAAATGAGTGGTTTCATGCCATGCTTGTTATTTCTGTAAGATTATTTTTTCTCGCTATGGGATGATTATATATGAGTTGATTCTTCACTTGTACATGAGTATCTAAAATGTCCTTATTTGTTCGAAACCATATTAAGGATTGTTGTACATGATGGCTATTTATGCTGCCTCTCATTCTACACCTTTGAGTAGTGGAATCTTTTCCACTCGTGCAAATAGTTTTAGGAGTGTAACCAAGCATTTGTCCTCTTGTATTGTCTTGTTTTGCAGTGTCTTGGTTCTCATTTATTCATATTTTTTCTTTATTAGGTTGTTTTACATATCTTCTACCTCTATCTCGTACTCCATATACACTACAAGGAAAATTCCATATAGTGGATATTATAACGGAATCCCATAAAAAAGAGGCTAAAAATCCATTTATAGAGGAGGTTTCTAGTGGAGGCAAGCAAGCAGAGGTTTTAGCGGATATTTTTTAATCAGTGCATTTACAAAAACGTGCATCGGTGCAGAACGAAATTATAAAACACCGTAACAAAGAAAAAATATAGATCAAAGAAAATTTAATTTAAAAACTGATATTATTCTAATACCTGTTAAACGATATGCTTATATACCATACACACACCAGGGCATTATACTATAAATGCACTGATACGTTTAATCCATCTAAATGCAACATACCTTCCATTTATACTTTTAATATGAAATATAATACAAGTGCCCATGATAACCTTAAACAAGTTGGTGCATGTTTAATAAATAAACACACCACATATACGGTGTTGCAGTATAATATGCACTAGTGCAATTTTATTTATCAAACGCACCAGTTGTCATCATTAAAAACTTTCAACCAAAAAACTGTTAATTTTTAAAAAACCCTATTATCCAGTGTTTCGGGTTTTCCTCCCATATCGGCGCACTTTACCTGACAACGCACCAGAACAAGGTTTAATAATAATAAAAAACTGTGAGGTAAAATTCATTTTTACCACTATTCAGTGCATTTTCACCTAATTGCATAGGTGCAAAACCTTACCCACCTAGCCTCCTTGACATTTGTGGTCCACATGGACACATTCTTCATCAGTATTGGTTGTTGCTACTAGTTTGACTTTTGACAAATGGTGGTCAAAATTAAAATTTTCCATACATTGTTAGGTTTCCTTCCCGAAGGGTCATTCAGCAAGTAAGTTGTTTCTTACATCATTATTTAATTTTTTAATGGATTAGTTTTTGAATTAATCCTTACTTTTTTGTATTTAAAAAAAATTGCACGGTGTGTTTGAGTTGTTTGGCTCACATTGGACTACGGTGAACCATGTAAATTTTGTAGGACACACTGCAAACAATGCAATCTGAACCACTGGAAGGCACCATTTACCAATTAATTAGATGTACTAAAAACATAAAGTATTAAAAAAATAACTAAATTATGCAGTGTTCCTAGGTCATGTCATGGAACTAGCATTGGTGCTTTGATGTGGCCTTGGTGTACATGAAATAAACGCACCAAAATGTAAAAAATAAAATAGAATGTAAAAATGGTAATTGGTGTGTTTCATATTTTAGAGCACTGGTTGGCCGACGTGCTTAAATATAAAAAACACACTGATTAAGATTACATAATAAACGAATTGGTTTGGGTTGAATCAAGTTGGCTTACCTTGGTTTGGTTTGACCCCATTGAGTTAGAATTACCTTCTTTGGTTTATAAATCCATGTTTTATGTCCTTGGTTGGGGTTTTTTTTTCAAGGTTCTTTTTTATGGTTGTTCATACCTTTGTTGGTGAGAGATTGGGAAACCATGAATGCTCGACTATGTGAATGAACTTTATACTTGAAGAAATTTGATCTTATATGGTGTTTGATATAATCCCAAAAATAATCTGGTGTAGTTCCTATGTTTCCACTACTTGGCTTTGTCCTGGACCTACACATAAATCCAAATCATGAATGGTGATATCTCGATGAAAGAGGGGGTCTGAATTACCATCAAACCTAGTAGTGGGGTGGAATAGGAAGTGTGTGGTGAGGGATATATTTTTTTCTTATAATCATGATACTTGAGCTATTCTTGAGTGCACCTCTGTTGTGTATTTGTGGCCTCATCTCGGGGGTGGCTTGTCAAAGTGAGATCCAGATTGGCAGTGCCCAACTATGGGTGGAAGGGTGTCCGGATGATGCCAGTTGTGAATTGATAATATAAGTGATTTATATCATGTTTATTTAATTTAGTTGGATATTATTTTATTTATTGATGGATGCACATGAAATGTTTGAGTTATTTGTGGAATAAATTTCTCACAAAATTAAATATATTTATGCAAGTAAATTTTATGAAAGAATTGGAAACTAGTTTTGTGGATTTTGTGCACAATTTGTTTCATGAAATAATTATTCGGTACCTCTACTAAATAAATTATATTTCTTCCCATGTTCATTAAATATAATTTTTATTTTTATTGTACAGTAAACCCAGAATGGTTTAAGACACTTCTCTTTGATGCTTCTAGATTTTATTTGAAAATTAGTTCTTCAATTGTACTGATTTACATAGTTTGGAGACTTAGCAAATGGATTGTTTATAAAAATGCATGAGTGTTCATTTTATGATTATTTTTAATAAATAATATTGAAATTTGTGTGAGAAATATAGAACAAATATTCTTGGTGGTGTTGGGGAAATGTCTACTAAAATTCTAGATCAATTTACAATTTCTAGCTCCTTCAATGGAATTGTTTTGAGTAGATTTGTGAGTTTTCATATGAAGTGTTTGTCAAAATTATATAATGAGATATACCACTTTTATTACTGATAAAAAAAATTATTTAGAGTTGGAATTTCATTTTGTACGACTCTATGAGCTGTGAATTTAATTATTGTAGTGATTTCTAGAATTACTAGTCAATTCAAATGAGTAGAATTAACTTGTTTTGTGAGTTTTTTAATGGTTTGTATATGGGTGGAAAGATACATAATTAAGAATATAAGTGACACATGATATTCTTTCCATGAGATACAATATTCATATATTTCTCTTTATTTGGAATTTGGAAGCTTAAATATGAAACTAGGTACATTGCATTGAAATTGGTAAATAGTTTTTGGGTTCAAATCTTTGTTTTTGGTAATAGATGAATGTACAACCATATTCTCTAGTATTGGTGCTTTAATTTTGACATAGAATTATATTTTCCATATATATACCTTAACCTATGTGTGCCTCAGAATTCGGTATGATTTTTTTGATTTAATTCTTGGTAGTGTTTATTAACTAGTTGTACTAATGGAACTTGATATATTCTTATTTTATTTACTTAGATAGTATCTGCAAAAGTAATTTATTTTGTTGTATTTCCATGCTTAAATATGTATATAATGGATTTATGTTCACTTTTTGGTTCATTGAAATGGTTGCATGTCGAATTTGTTCAACACTAGTTGTTAGGATTGAACGACTAGTTAACTAGTTCTTGTGGAATCATTTTCATAATTACCATGTTTAATTAAATGGAAAATGATAATTAGTCCCAATTTGCATGTTTTCAGGTGTTGGTTATCCATTGGACTTGATAAACAATGGCTAAGTGATAAACAAATGAAATTATATTAAGTACCATCAATTGTGCGCTAAGTTTCGTGAAGTATCATAATCGGAACACTACTTACTAGTTAATAATAATTAAGAGTAAATGGATTATAATGGATATGTGATGTTTCTAGAAGGTGTTACCAATCCTTACCATCCCTTGTATCAAATTTTAGAATAGTTACTGAATTTGTTTTTATTTTTTGGTAATTAAAGGGACTTTGTCATGATTAAATCGTGACAAATGAAATTTAATATTTGTTTAACTAATTCGTTGTGATAAAATTATCTAATTGGCCTTAGAGATATAATGTTATGTCCCTCATACCCCTTGATATCCCTAAGGGAGATTACAAGTGGTATCAGATCTAATGTATCCTTTTATATTCAATACTGATTGTGTAGAATGTGGTACTAGTATGTTTGTTAGGAAACAATCGAGGGATATTGTTGAAAGAAAATGTATCCTTGTGATCTTTGCTAAAAGTATCTTGTTAATCATAAAAAGGGGTTTCGATAAATACTTCTTGAAAAATGAAGAGGACATATCATATCCATTCCAATCCAATTTAGACATAAATTCCACCTCTAAAGGTCATTACATCTTAATCATGATTAACTAGTAAATAGTGTTCTGATTATGATACTTAATGAAACTTAGCACACAATTGAGGATACTTAATATAGCTTCATTTGTTTATCACTTAACCATTGTTTATCAACTCCAAGGGATAATTAACACCTGATAACATGTAAATCGGGACTAATTACCATTTTCCAATTAATTAAACATAGTCATTATGAAAATGATTCCAAAAGAACTAGTTAAGTAGTCGTTCAATACTAACAACTAGCCTTGCAAAAATTCAAAACGCAACCATGCCAATGAAATAAAAAGTGAAACTAAATAAATTATAAACATATTTAAGAATGCCCGTACAGAAAAATAAAGTAGTTTTGTAGATCTGATCTGAGTACATAAATGAAGATTATTTCAAGTTCAATCAGTACAACTAGTTAATAAGCACTGCCAGGAATTCAATCAAACTAATGGTATCGAGTTCCTAGGCACACATAGGTTAAAGTACATATATGTAAAATAGAATTCTACAGCACAATTAAAGCACCAATAATAGATCATATGGTTGTATATTCAACTTTGACCAAAATAGAGATTCGAATCCAAAAATTATTTTGTCAATTTCATTGCAATGTACCTAGTTTCCAATTTAAAATTCCAAATGTCAAATAAAGAGAAATATATGACTATTGTATCTCAAGGAAATAATATCATTGATCACTTATAGTCATATGGTTGTATCTTTTGACCCATATACATTCCATTAAACAACCCAAAAAACAAGTTAATTCTACCCATGTGAATTGACTGGTAATTCTAGGAATCACTAGAATAATTAAATCCACGTCTCATAGAATAATTAAAATGAAATTCCAACTCTAAATAACATGTTTTGTCATTCATCACATAGGTATATATAATTCTAATATTTTTTCAAATAATTTATATCTAAAGTCACAAATCTACTCAAAACAATTTCGTTGAAGGAGTTAGAAATTGGAAATTGATCTAGAATTTCAGTAGACATTTCCCCAACACTACCAAGAAGATTTATCCTCTCATCCTCACACAAATTTCAATATTATTTATCATGCATAAGCATAAAAGGAACACTCATGAATTTTTACAAACACTTCATGTGCTAAGTCTCCAAACTATGACAAACAATCTTATAAAAGAACTTACTTTTGAATAAAAGGTAGAAGCATCAAATATAAGTGCCTTAACCATTCCGAAGTTACTCTACCATCATAATACACATTATATAATGAAAAGGGGAATACATATCAGTTCTGTAGTAGGGGTTATAAATAATTATTTCCTTAAACAAATTGTGTACAAAATTCCAAAAACTACTTTCCAATTTCTTCATAAAATTTACTTGCATAAATAGATTGAGTTCTGTGAGAAATTTCTTCCACAAATAACTCATACATTTTATCAAAAATTTCATGTGCATCCATAAATAAATTATATCATAACCACATAAATTAAATAAACATGATATAAATCACTTATCTAATCAATGTGCAAATGGCATCATCTGAACCATGCTCCACCCATCCTTTGGCACTACCAAGCCAGATCTCACTTTGGCAGGCGGCTCCTCAGTTGAGGCCACATATCCACAATAGAGGTGCACTCAATAATATCTCAAGTATTAGTTTGAGAATCCAAAACTATATTCATCACCACATACTTCCTCTTCCACCCCACTACCAGGTGCAATGGTAATCCAAACCCCATAGGCCATCGAGATATCTCCATTCACCATCAATATTTATGTCCAGGTCCAAGACAAAGCTAAGTTGTGGAAATGGAGGTACTACACCAGATTTTTCTGGGATTACCGCAAACACCATACAAGATCACAATGCTTCAAGCACAAATTTCATTCGCATATCAGAGCATTCATGGTTTCCCAAGCTCTCACCATCAAAGGTATGAAAAACCCTAATAAACAACCATCCAAAAGGACCATTAAAAAAAACCCCAAACCAAGGATATTGAACATGGATTTGAAGACCAAATAAGATAATTCTAACTCAGCGGGGTCAAACCAAACCAAGGTAAGCCAACTTGAGTTAATCCAAGGGGGGTTATTAAACCACAAGAGGTTAACTCTAATCCAACCCAAGCAAATTGAATTTAAAGGAGAGTGACTCCAAGCCACTCCACCCCACTCAAATTCATGTGTGGACACATCATCCATGAAGAGGAATAAAAATTAGTGAGGGGAAGTGTCACACAAGCCAATGAATCTTCCCAAAATAGAAAGGGGGAGGTTACACAAGGAAATGAAAAAGAGTTACAAAAGTATTTATGCAAGTATTTACACAAGGAGTTACATAATTATTTACAAAAATTTTGAGTTGTTAGGATAAAAATAGCCAGTGAGGGAACACTTGTGAAAATGGGAGTTACAAAACCAAGTGTAACCTCCACAAAAGAGTTAGAAACCCACAAAAGGGGATCAATAAACAAGTCGCACCCACCCATGTTAGGATTATTAATACTCCCTTGAACATAATTTCTATTAGATCAATTTTTCCTAACTTAGGAACCTTAATTAATTAATTGGGTCCACTAGTGCAATTGGTTCCACTTAGCCCAATTGGGACACATGTACTAGTCATTGAAGTGTGGGGAACACTGCTCAAGGTTAATTGGCACTTACTGCATGTGCATGCATCAGTTAGGGTGCCTCCTAGACCAATACCTACATTTTAGGAGCCACTAGAAGTCCCAGAACCAACCTATTTCAGTTAATTGGTGTTAGTACTAGTTAGTCTTAGTTAGCCCCCAGTTACAATCAGTTACTTCTTTGTCATTTAAGATAGTGCTACCAATATCCCACATGGGTGTGGCTCATCGGTGGTTCCGTTGTTATGAAGCCACTTGCTAAAAATTGGAGGTCATGAGATCAATCCCACCCAGTTTTACTAGTGTCCCATGTATTGCAGTGGGTGTGGGGCACCTAGGTTATAGTGGTAGTGGGAATGGATCCCTGGACCCCGTGTCACGTGAGTACCATCCTGGACCCAGTTTTTTATTCCCCTAGTAAAAAAAAAAGAAGAGATAGCACTACCAATCCATGGATAATTCATGGTTGCATTGGGAGGAGAGCTTTTCCTACCTACCACACTCAGTTGCACTGAGTTAACTAGTTGTTACTACTTGTTGGAGTTATTGGTCATCAGGGAGTTGTCTATTTGGACACCGATATTGATTGGGAGACCTAGAGTTAGAGATTCAATTAGAAACATTTTATTCACTTGGAGGATTCGAATTCATTACTCATGCATTTTAATTCTACCTATGTAAACTATTGTAACACCGGATATTATTATGATGAATATACTGTAAATTCCTGAGAAATAATTATCTGTTTTCTGTGTTGTTTTCTTTGCTTAGTTTGTATGTTCATTCTCCATTCAATTGCTGCAACATTATCAGAACTCTTTGCTTGAAGTTCTAAATGGAATTCAAACTCTAATATGGTATCAGATCCTTCTCAAGCAGGTTTCATGTTTTTTTCTCCCCATCGAACATCGGAAGCAGTCAGGTTTCCACAAAAGTCCCCTATGAAAATTTGCTAGCTCTGGATTCAATCAGAGCAGTGGAGATGGCATGAAAGACCCTGAAAACATGTTCATCTCAGGAGGGTAAGCATGATTCTAATAGTTCATATGTTTTATTGTGTTATTGAAGTGAAATTAACAGGTGCTACGTAGCTTGAGAGAAGTATTTGCAGTCTTCCAGCTGGAGCAATTATGAGTTCTCAAACTCCTAAGCCACGGATCCTCACAACTTTCAATTATCTTGATTAGAGGATTGATATGTAGCTGGACTTGCACAAAAATGGATACCACAGGATCATACATGGATGGGAGGATGAGCCTTAGAATCCAGTTGAGCGGAATAAGTTTTCGAACCATTGTGATGAAGCATTCAGGTACTTATATACTTATATTTACAGAGATCTCCTCTTTCATCTAGAAGGATTAAGGACTCCCATAGAATCCTGGGAGAAGCTTGATAGCTTGTTTAAGAAAAAATATGAGCTTCAAGGACACATTCTAGAGAATGAGTTGGTATCTTTACATCCCAGCAGTTTCGAGACTACTGACCAATTCTTCTCTAAATTCAAGTGTCTAGTGCTCCAATGCAAATAGTGTGGGATAGAGCAGAAGGATGAGCAGAATGTCCTTTCCATACTCAGCAAACTAGGACCTGAGTACTTTGTATATGTCTCTATGTTTCACTCAGTTGTCGCCTTTCACACACCTGTTCACGTGGCAGAAATATTCAAGCCACTCGGTGTGTCCTTGGGGGCAAGTCTCAAGTCAAGGATGTCACCTTGTTCTTGACTCCTCCGTTTAGGCTCAACTCCTAACGAAGCCAAGGGGGGTAAACCCTATTAAGTTAATAAGGCTAATTACTTAGTATGGTGATGTTAAACTGAATGAATTACATAGGAGTTTGAAATTTAACCATAAACAACCATAGATGACAAGATACAAAATGAGCACACAAAAGCACAATGCTGACACACAATATATATATATAGCAAGAAAATAACCAGTGCCTTAAAATGGAGTCAAAAGAAAATCAATGTACTTGCATGTTCTTGGAGTGAATATTTTGCAATTGCCTCTTGGTATGTTTTAAGTTAATGTGAAATATGAGTTGATTAAAATTAGGTGAAGGGGTGGACTCTAGATATACCCTAGAGTACTTGGAGTAAGTCCAAAACTAAACCTTCACGGCTACCCTCAAGGAATATGTGGGCTGAATGGAGTCTCTGGGGATATTGTTCATAAAGCACCCGTTAGGGTGTGACAGAGATCGGTGCCCTGAGGTCAATTTTCAAAAGTTCCCGCTTCCTTTGGTATTTTGCCACCGTAATGGTTTGATCTAGGTGTTGGATTTTCACCTGATGGTTTGTCAATTTGGGAGAGTGAATCCTAATTATACTAGTCACTCAAGTGATTTTGATACATCTTGACTGATTGGATGAACCGTATCCAAGTGCAAATAATACACACCGGAGTCTTGTCAATATTAGTAAATTTTGAGATGGATGTTCTTGTTAAAAAGAAAACCCTCCAGGAACCTCTTTCAGTCCAAGTGGACCTCAATCGGGGAATCAAGGAGGGGTTGATTTTATTATGGTTGATGAAACAAATTATGATATCAAATGAAACATAAAAATATAAGCAAACCACAATTTTCTAATTAGACTACCACGAACCTTTCTTCACCTTTCGGCTCAAAAGGAGGCTCATGGGGTAAGTATTAAAATTACTTTGAAACCAATAGAAATGGAATATGGAAATGATTTTAAATCAAATTATACTACCATGCAGATTAATACTATGCTATATTCAAAAATATGAACGAAAAGAAAAGAAAAAAAGACACGGACACAAATCCCCCCAGGGGGGATGGGGAATGGGCTCGAAAGAGCCTATTCAGAATTATTTTTATTACCAGCAGTTACAATATCATAAAAATGATATGATGCCTCTTGATTCTTATACAGAATGAAACCAAGAGCTTACAAAGTGCAAAAACTAAAGATTTCAGTTAAAAAGGGAGACCCCTGGGGGGATTCAGAAGGCCCAAAAGTCACTTTTGAACAGCATATCCTCCTATTTTCTGTTATAACTTATAAAAACCAGCAATCTTGTTAGACTGAAATATGCCCAAAATCACTTTGAAAGTACTTTTGGGTCAGCTTACTTTTAACGAAAAAAAAAGCTAAGTTAAAACTAGTTAAAAAAGGTAAAAAGGGAACCAAGGAAAGCAAGCTTTCCTTGGGATCTTGGCTTTCCTTTTAGGAAGCCAATATGATGTGCACTGATTGATATATTTATATTTTATAACAGAAAACATAAATCTAATGCATGCAAGCTACAAATTCTCTTTAAAATTCCATGCAAAAAGGACAATTTCCCTAAAGCTAGATCTAGAATGCTTATGAAACCTTTTAAGAACAAGATATAGATTATGGGATTTGAGGAGATAGATATATATTAAATTTACTTTAAGGTAATATATCTAAACAATATCAAAGCTGTGAACAAAGTAACCAGGTAAAAAGAATTGATTTTGAAGGAGGAAAAGGAGAAGAGAAGTGCTTGTTGCTAAAGCAGATTTGCAATGGAAAATTGTTAGTGGAATACAGAGGGGAAATGTATTCACAAAGATTTTGGATGTACAGTGGAGTCAAACTGGATCCACAGCTCATCCAATCCTTTCTACCTAAAAGCTAAACACACAATCCTGCACAAAACCTCATGAGATCTGGATATAGATATGAAAAAGAGACAAGAATTACATGAAAATAAACTTATTAAACATGTATAATCTAGAGCTTCTAACATATATGCTATGAGATATAAGAAAAACAAGTAACCTTACTTGCCCAACTATACTCCTATTTGATTCAGCTGAATCATTCAAGCTAGACAGGGTTTAGATGCAGAAATTGAGAGAAAAGTCGGCAACATCAATAACCATAAGACAATGCTTAATCCACACATATGAAAGCATTACACCATTTGGCCTCCAAAGCTTCTTTATTTCAACAATCAAAAGATTACAATAGTATTACAATAGCAAGCCCTTCAATCCAATTCTAACTAGCTTGGAAGAGGCAGCCTGAGCTTTATTTATACAAAAAATAGGAGATCCAGCCCAGGGGGCACAAATCCCAAGGAGATAGACCACTGTAGCTGAAGGAGAGTCCATCAATGCCTGATCTATGTCTAACTAAGCTAGATCTGAGTCTCACTGAGTGCAATTGTCAATCGGAGAGCTGATCTGACTGACACCTCAACCTGTTGACTGAAGCATCCACCAAAACTCATCTAGATGAGCCAAAACGTGTGGAGGAGAGAGGGAAAGTGAAATTCCCCATAAATGATGTTGAAGATCAACTCAGGATCTGATTTGATCACCTCCTTTAGTCAAGGATTTGTCAGATCCATTCAATATGGTTCAGATCTGATTGATTTCAATCAAATCGGCTGAGAATCCACTAATCTATGATTCTGGATTTGCTCCATTATTCATCAATTTATTAATTAAAATAATCAATAATTGATTTTTTGGGGCTTTCTGACCCGAGTGATGGAAAATCACTCAAAACTAGGAACTAGTAGGTCCATGGGTTTACATGGTGCTCTTAGCTTGAAAATGAGCACCTACATGACAGAAACTGATTATTTGGCCCACTTTTATTACAAAATCAATTTTTCCAATTAAACTATTAAAAAATAGCCTAAGTTTTGGAAAAATTAAATTTTAATAAAAAAACACTGAAAAAAATTAAAATTTAAAAAAGTTGAAAAAACCTAGGGGGACTTAGACATGTTCATATAAATCGACCATGATGTCTAGCATGTTTATACATTGACACATAGACTCTAATAACCTCAATAGGCCTAAATGCCAAGCCGAGCACCCCAACTTTGGAGGTATGGAGTGAAAAACTCTGAAATTATCAGTCGTTTATTCAACAACCCATAATAACCAAGGGAAAAAACACCCTGGGCTGATCGGATTAACAAATAAAGTCTAAGAGACCGAGTCTTTTACAGACACTATCATGCTAGAACATTTATTACAATTCCCCCATGGGGTATGAACATGTGATATAGTACAACAAGCACTTCCCAGAAGTACTTCCAAAGGTCTTCTGAAGTCTGAACAAGTTATCCTTGTCCGGTGCACCAGGCTCACTTGATAAAAAAACCACTAAGTGCAACTTAGGTGGTAACATTCTGGCTCCAACTGTGAGACGTGTGCTCGATCTGGTCATAGGGCAAGGAGAGGATACAAGAACACCAGAATCTCTAGTTTATACACCCTATAAAAACATCTCAACTTGAAAAGAAAACCTCAGTAGCACAAGCTTTACATAAAAACCAAATGAACCATTAAGATTATTTATTTAAACAAAATAAATGTAACTAACTAAAAGAAGCAAAGTTTTATTAAAGCTAAGTATAAAATATAAATGCAGAAAGTAAATGCTCTCTTTCAAGGAGCTTATTTTCCTACTCTAAGCATGATATAGAAAGAGTTAAGTGTAATCAGAAATCCAATGTAACCACCTAAGCATTTTATTAACATAAAAAAAAAAAAAATTCCTTGTCTTTGGTTACTGGCCAAGGTAAGGATACCTTATTCAGAAAATGCAAACCTATGTGACGATTTAGAATGGGTGGGAGATCATAGGCATGAATAATGTCATAAAAATTCTTCCCCAACTTGTATGTGCTCATGTAGGTTGCTTCTATCCATGAATGGATAGGACTCATATACCAATCATAATGATGAGGCAGACTGACTGCATCATCATACTTATCACCGGGGCTTATCAAATGATAACTCGTTGCACAAGCCCCAAGTAGCTCCAAATTATACGGAACCTCTATATGTGAAAAAGATCGCCGAGACTAATATTTTACTGAATACATCACATCTGACTTTTCACAACACTACTTCTCAATGTATTCATTACCGATACCCTTGTGTGGCTGTGCATGATATGACTCTGAATGATCACATGAAAATTATGAATGCTCCTCTTCCATACTAAGGTTTTCCAAGGTCTCCAGATCCATGCTACCCTCTATGGAAGTATAGTAGATTGGAATTCCACAAATTTCTAAATAGATACTCCCCTTGCTGGATATAGCATAGATAGAATTCTTAATAAGATATCCACAAAAATCCCAATAGTCATCACCATCATCTATGTTAGATGTGATGGATTCCCCATTGTTGATATCAGGTTTCGATATCAAGTTTTCTTTGTCTTCATTACTGATATTGATATATGTCTCAGACTGATCATGTGGATAAACTGCATGCTCCTTTTTCATATCAAAGTTTCCCAAAGCCACATGGTCCATGCTCTCTCCTTTAGATATGCCATAGACAGAAAAATCAACAAAACCATCAAAAGTTTTTGGTTCATTATTTTCCTCTTTATTTATTTCATAGACTGGATTTTCCATGAATGTGCAGGACTCCTCATCAATATCTTTGTCAGGGATAAGGGAGTCTTCGTCACTTGTATCATGCTCCAAGCTATACTTGTCCTCATTTTCATACTCGTCTTCTTCAGAGAAAAGGTCACGAGGCAGTAAACCTTCCAGACTGTCATCATTATATGGAGAACACGTAGGAGTCCAATCATGTACATTACAATTATCATCATAAGTTTCACTATAATATTTTGCAATGGTTTCATCCTTAGATGTGTACTGTTTAGCTAGTGACAAAGGGTAGGCCTGGCCTACCATGTATATATGATCAGGCTTGCTTGAAGCTGTTTCTTGATTACTAACCTCGGGAAGTCCATGTTCCATGACTTGATTTGCAACATAACAAGTGCTTTCTTGGTGGAATTGTTCACAGGGTCTACACCATGGAATTACTTCTTCTACCATGTTAGCTGAGTCTAACTAGTTTGGAATCCTAGGCTCCTGCTGAGGAAAATTATCTTGATACATCTGATTCTGCTTGGGCTGAAAGTTCCTAGGTCCATTATTCCTTTCCATTGTGATCAATCTATTATGAATGTGATTCAAGTGTGCAGAATGATTGGCCATTAGTTGGTTTTGACTAGTAACCAAGTATTTTATCATGTATGTTACCTTTTCCATGGGATCTTTAGAGGCTCCATTTTCTTCTGATTCAACATCTTTTCCCTTTTCTTTGTTGTATGAAGTGTTTTCACTAGTGTAACTTGGAATGTTGAATTTGCTTGAAGACTGCATATTCTTTAATATTTTCTCGGCTAATTCCTGAGCAATTTTTAGATTGCTCGGCTCTTTGTCTCTGAACTGGTACCTCAAATCACCAGTGAAAGCTTCGATATAAGATATGAGGATGGAGGCATCATTTGGCTTGATTTTTTTAGGGAGGTCCGCAACCACATGCCTGAACTTAGTGTTAAAATCATCCATGGTTTCATTCTCCATCTTCTTAACATTATTAAGGGCAGCAAGCAGATGTCTTGGTTCTTTCTTTTCTCCCCATTTCTTCTTAAAACCCTATAGGAATTCACTAAGAGTTTTATATGAATCATCATCTAGGTCGAAGTACCATTCTTCAGCATCATCTTCTAAGGATAAAGCAAAGAGCTTCATTTTGACATCGTCATGGTCATGGGCAGCATCATTGCAATAACTGACCAGGTGCTTTTCAAACTTTCGAAGGTGAGACTTGGCAATGATGGCATTATTGCCCTAAAATATGGGGAGCTTCTTGATAGCATCTTTTGGAATGGCATGGGGAGCACCTGCTATCTGAGAAATGTCAAGGGGTTTGAATAATTCTTTCATTTCTTGAGATTGGTGAACATGACTCTCTACAAATATGTGATGGATATCTGAGAGGGATTGGTCTCCTAAATTTTCAAGGTTTCTACGGGAAGTCTGCCTATTCAATATTTCCCTAATAAACCTTTCGGGATCAGGGAGAGGAAAGAAAAATTGTCGGCGATTTATTTCGGTAGAAATTCTTGAAGGGATGTTAGACAGTGGAGTCGCCAGATGGATCGAGTTTTAATTTTTATTTTTTTTAAAGACTAGATCAATCAAAAGTTTTTATCTTTTTAGTTGTTTAGAAAAAAGTTAAGCTAAGTCGTACTCGGAAATAAAAAGATTTATCCCTGGAAACGGTGCCAAAAAGTGTTACCACCTTTCACACACCTAAGTCACGTGGTAGAAATCTTCAAGCCACACGGTGTGTCCTTGGAGGCAAGTCTCGAGTCAAGGCTGTCACCTTGTTCTTGACTCCTCCGTTTAGGCTCAAATCCTAACGAAGCCAAGGGGGGTAGACCCTATTAAGTTACTAAGGATAATTACTTAGTATGGTGATGTTAAACTGAATGAATTACTTAGGATTTTGAAATTTAACCATAAACAACCATAGATGACAAGATACAAAATGAGCGCACGAAAGCACAATGCTGAGACACAATATATATATATAGAAAGATAATAACCAGTGCCTTAAAATGGAGTCAAAACAAAATCAATGTACTTGCATGTGCTTGGAGTGAATGTTTAGCAATTGCCTCTTGGTACGTTTTAAGTTAATGTGAAATATGATTTGATTAAAATTAGGAAAAGGGGTGGACTCCAGATATACCCGAGAGTACTTGGAGTTTGTCCAAAACTAAACCTTCACGGCTACCCACAAGGAATATGTGGGCTGAATGGAGTCTCTGGGGCTATTTTTCATAATGCACCCGTTAGGGTGTGACAAAGATCGGCGCCCTGAGGTCACTTTTCAGAAGTTCCCGCTTCCTTTCGGTATTTTGCCCCCGTAATTGTTTGATATAAGTGTTGGATTTTCACCTGATGGTTTGTCAATTTGGGAGAGTGAATCCTAATTATACTAGTCACTCAAGTGCTTTTGATACAGCTTGACTGATCAGATGAACCACATCCAAGTGCAGAGCATACACACCGTATTTTTGTCAATTTTAGTAAATTTTGAGGTGGATGTTCTTATTAAAAAGAAAACCCTCCAAGAACCTCTTTCGGTCCAAGTGGACCTCAATCAGGGAATCAAGAAGGGGTTGATTTTATTATGGTTACTAAAACAAATGATGATGGCAAATGAAACATAAAAAGATAAGAAAACCACAATTTTCTAATTAGACTACCACGAACCTTTCTTCACCTTTCGGCTCAAAAAGAGGCTCATGGGGTAATTATTAAAGTCACTTTGAAACCAATAGAAATGGAATATGGAAATTATTGTAAATCAAAGTATACTACCCTAAATATTAGTGCTATGCTAGATTTAAAAAAGATGAACGAAAAGAAAAAAATGACATGGACGCAAATCCCCCATGGGGGGATGGGGAATGGGCTCGAAAGAGCCTATTCAAAATTATTTTTATTACTGGTGGTTACAATATCAGCAAACTAATATGATGCCTCTTGATTCTTATATAGAATGAAACCAAGAGCTTTCAAAGTGCAAAAAGTAAATATTTCAGTCAAAAAGGGAGACCCCTAGGGGGATTCAGAAGGCCCAAAAGCCACTTTTGAACAGCAGCTACTCATATTTTCTGTTATACCTGATAAAAACCAGCAATATTATTAGACTCAAATATTCCCAAAAGCACTCTGAAAGCACCTTTGGGTCAGCTTACTTTTAACCAAAAAAAAACTAAGTTAAAACTAGTTTAAAAAGGTAAAAAGGGAACCAAGGAAAGAAAGCTTTCCTTGGGATCTTGGATTTCCTTTTAGTTAGCCAATATGATGTGCACTGATTGCTAGATTTATCTTTTGTAACAAAAAAGTGAAATCTAATGCATGTAAGCTACAAATTCTCTTTAAAATTCCATGCAAAAAGGACGATTTCCCTAAAGCTAGATCTAGAATGCTTATGAAACCTTTTAAGAAAAAGATCTAGATTATGGGATTTGAGGAGATATATCTATGTTAAATTTACTTTAATATAATATATATAAACAATATCAAATCCGTGAACAAAGTAACCAGGTAAAAAAAGATTGATTTTGAAGGAGGAAAAGGAGAAGAGAGAGTTGGATTGAAGGGCTTGCTATTGTAATACTGTTGTAATATTTTGATTATTGAAATAAAGAATATTTGGAGGCCAAATGGTGTAATGCTCTCATATGTGTGGATTAAGCATTGTCTTACGGCTATTGATGTCGCCTGCTCTTCTCTCAATTTCTGCATCTGAACCCTGTCTGGCTTGGACGATTCAGCTGAATCAATAGGAGTATAGTTGGGAAAGAAAAGTTACTTTTTTTTCTTATATATCATAGCATATATGTTAGAAGATCTATATTATACATGTTTAATAAGTTTATTTGCATGTAATTCTTGTCTCTTTTTCATATATATATCCAGATCTCATGAGGTTTCGTGCAGGATTGTGTGTTTAGTTTTCAGGTAGCAAGGATTGGACGAGCTGTGGATCTATTTTGAATCCACTATACATCCAAAAGCTTTGTGAAGATATTTCCCCTCTGTATTCCACTAACAAGTTTCTGTTGCAGATCTACTTCAGTAACAAGCACCTCTCTTCTCCTTTTCCTCCTTCAAAATCAATATTTTTTTACCTGGTTACTTTGTTCACAGCTTTGATATTGTTTAGATCTATTATCTTAAATTAAATTTAACATAGATCTATCTCCTCAAATCCCATAATCTATATCTTGTTCTTAAAAGGTTTCATAAGCATTCTAGATCTAGCTTTAGGGAAATCGTCCTTTTTGCATGGAATTTTAAAGAGAATTTGTAACTTGCGTGCATTAGATTTCTATTTTTTGTTACAAAAGATAAATCTAGCAATCAGTGCAAATCATATTGTCTGCCTAAAAGGAAATCCATGATCCCAAGGAAAGCTTGCTTTCCTTGGTTCCCTTTTTACCTTTTTTAACTAGTTTTAACTTAGCCTTTTTTTGTTAAAAGTAAGCTGACCCAAAGGTACTTTCAGAGTGCTTTTGGGAATATTTAAGTATAATAATATTGCTGTTTTTTATCAGGTATAACATAAAATATGAGGAGCTGTTGTTCGAAAGTGACTTTTGGGCCTTCTGAATCCCCCCTGGGGTCTCCCTTTTTGACTAAAATATTTAATTTTTGCACTTTGTAAGCTCTTGGTTTCATTCTATATAAGAATAAAGAGGAATCATATCCATTTTCTGATATTTTACCCACTGGTAATAAAAATAATTCTGAATAGGCTCTTTCGAGCCCATTCCCCATCCCCCCTGGGGGGATTTGCGTCTGTGTCATTTTTTTTTCGTTCATCTTTTTTCAATATAGTGTAGTACTAATATGGAAGGTAGTATACTTTGATTTACAATAATTTCCATATTCCATTTCTATTGGTTTCAAAGTAACTTTAATACGTACCCCACGAGCCTCCTTTTGAGCCGAAAGGTGAAGAAAGGTTCGTGGTAGTCTAATTAGAAAATTGTGGTTTGATTATATTTTTATGTTTCATTTTCCATCATCATTTGTTTCAGTAACCATAATAAAATCAACCCCTCCTTGATTCCCCGATTGAGGTCCACTTGGACTGAAAGAGGTTCCTGGAGGGTTTTCTTTTTAACAAGAACATCCATCTCAAAATTTACTAAAATTAACAAGACTCCAGTGTGTATGCTCTGCACTTGGATACGGTTCGTTCGATCAGTCAAGTTGTATCAAAAGCACTTGAGTGACTAGTATAATTAGAATTCACTCTCCCAAATTGACAAACCATCAGGTTAAAATCCAACACCTTTATCAAACCATTACGGTGGCAAAATACCCAAAGGAAGCAGGAACTTCTGAAAAGTGACCTCGAGGCGTCAATCTCTGTCACACCCTAACGGGTGCGTTATGAACAATATCCCCAGAGACTCCATTCATCCCACATATTCCTTGCGGGTAGCCGTGAAGGTTTAGTTTTGGACATACTCCAAGTACTCTCGGGTATATTTGGAGTCCACCCGTTTGCCTAATTTTAATCAACTCATATTTCACATTAACTTAAAACA
Organism: Pseudotsuga menziesii; assembly: GCA_001517045.1. Classification (NCBI taxonomy): domain Eukaryota; kingdom Viridiplantae; phylum Streptophyta; class Pinopsida; order Pinales; family Pinaceae; genus Pseudotsuga; species Pseudotsuga menziesii. Next base: position 375,178 of record LPNX011113110.1, read on the forward strand.
TACCAAGAGGCAATTGAAAAACATTCACTCCAAGCACATGCAAGTACATTGATTTTCTTTTGACTCCATTTTAAGGCATTGGTTATTTTCTTGCTATATATATATTTATATTGTGTCTCAGCATTGTGCTTTCATGCACTGATTTTGTATCTTGTCATCTATGGTTGTTTATGGTTAAATTTCAAACTCCTAAGTAACTCATTTAGTCCAACATCACCTTACTAAGTAATTTAGCATTAGTAACTTAATAGGGTCTACCCCCCTTGGCTTTGTTAAGAGTTGAGCCTAAACGGAGGAGTCAAGAACAAGGTGACAACCTTCGCTTGAGACTTGCCCCCAAGGACACACTGAGTGGCTTGAAGATTTCTGCCATGTGACCCAAGTGTGTGAAAGGCGGCAACACACTCCAAGAGAGAAATCTTTCCTGATTGTAAACTTCCTTCTTTAGATTCATTCTCCGAGTCCTTAATCAAGGAACAAGAAAAATTGATTTGAATGGGAGTCATCCAGACCTCCAAAGATCAAGATCTCTTGGTTACTGACTCTTTCAAAGCGTAAGAAAATGGGAAATCAAAGAAGAAGGAGCCAAAGGCAAGTGATTCAAAGCCTAAACAAAATCAACAAGCTTTCGAAAGGGCCTCTGGCTCTAAGAAGAAGAAATTTGGGAAAACATTGTGTCCCTATTGTGAAAAAGGGTCCAATCTTGAAGATCATTGTATGAGGAAGGAACTTTATGAAATGTCTTCTCTTCTCAAGCAGCATAAAATTCAAGGAGCAAAACAGTCTGATAATAGACATGAAAGATGTCATGCTTTGAAAGCAGGACCACCTCGGTCTATAGCCTATTTAATTGATTCTAGAGCTTCCAACCACATGGTTTCCTCCAAGGATCTCTTCTCCTCTCTCAGTGTCAAAGAAGGGCCCACTATTCACATGGGAGATGATTCCCAAATCCCAGCAATAGGAAAGGGCATCATCAGAGCAAAGCATAGTGTGTTTAGAGATGTCCTATATGTGCCCTCACTTAAATCTAATATATTATTTGTTTATCAGATGACCCATATTGGCTCACAAAAGCAAGTATTGTTTGGACTTGACTCAGTAGAGATCACCAATATCTCAAGTGGGGAAATTGTAGTGAAAGGAATTATTGATCATGCCTCCAAGGCATACTATTTCTCTCACTTCATGCCATTTTCAATTCCAACATTATCATAGCTTCCATTCAAATCTGATGAAGGTATAAACATTCCTTCACTTCATATTGCATTTTCAGTTTCAAATCCTGACATTTCTGACTCAGATTCAGAAGAGGAGTCATCCCAGTATGATCTAGACATTGAGCTTACAAATCAAAGGGATCTATATCCAGATCCAGCATCTACCTCATTTCAGTAGCCTAAATGGGCTAATAAGCTCATAGAAGCAGCTGGAGATGGTGTTGGGGATCTAGATGACAAAAGAAGAACGAGGTCCTAGTATTAGAAGGAGAGTGTAGTATTGTCTCACAGAGATCCTCTTCTTGCTAAGAGGTGTTTTATGATGCTTGGGTCATATCCTCAATCTTTCAAGGAGGATTTCCATTATCCTAGATGGCAGGAAGCCATGGATGAGGATTTTGATTCGCTACATGACAACTAGACCTGGGAACTTGTCCCCTTACCTCCAGGAAGGAAGCTGGTACAATGCAAATGGATCGACAAAACCAAGACAACTATTGATGGGACCACAACCAAGTACAAGGCTCGGTTGGTGGAAAAGGGTATTCTCAGGTCCAAGGCTTGGACTACAATGATACATTCCCTCCAGTATCCAGAATGGACTCCATTAGGATGGTATTGGCCATTACTACTTCCAAGAGATGGGAAGTACACAACATGGATGTGAAGAGTTCCTTCCTCCATGGTGATTTGGAGGAGGAGGTCTATATGAAACAACCTGACGGGTTTATTGATTATCCTTCCTTAGTCTACAGACTGGGGAAATCTACATATGGACATAAACAATCCCCAAGGGCATGGTACTCCAAGATGGATTCCTTCATCATATCTCAGAAGTTTGAAAGGTGAAAATTTGATTACAATGTATAGATGAAGAAGAAGGATGGGTTCTTTCTTCTAGTTGTATTATATGTGGATGACTTGCTCATTACTCGTAGATCTGCTACTGGATTGAGTAGCATCAAGTATGCTCTTAATAAATCATTTGCTATGACTGACTTAGGACTGTTAAGACAGTTCATTGGTCTCAAAGTAAGTCAAAAGACTTCGGAAATCATGATCTCACAATCCAGGTATTCATCAAACATGCTTAAAATATTCCACATGGAAGATTGCAAGGCAGCCCCCTGCCCCTTTCTATCAGGCATTGGGCTTGAAGAAGGTGGTTCTACACCTCTGATAGACAACACTCTCTATAGATAGCTCATTGGAAACCTTATGTATCTCACTCATTCGAGACCAGACATATCCTATGTTGTGAGTGTTGCTTCCAGATACATGCAAGAGCCACATGAGCTACAATGGAAGGAAACAAGGAGGATCTCGCACTATTTATAGGGTACTATTGATTATGGGATCCATTATGCAGCATGAGCACAACTAGATCTCACAAGCTTTATAGACTCCGATTGGGAAGGAGATGAAAATGATAGGAAATCCACATCGGGTTTTGTATTCATGATTGGATCTGGGCCAATTTGTTGGTCCAATAAGAAGCAAGTAGCTCTTGCACTCTCTTCAGCAAAAGCAGAGTATCGAAAAGCTGTGAATGAAGCTATTCAGGAAGTTTGGCTACATGGAATCTTGATAGAGTTCAGGATTCAAACTTCATCTACAGTAGATATTTATTGTGACAACTAGAGCACAATCAATATTTCTAGTGATCTTGTTCAGAAGCAGAGGACAAAGCACATAGAGGTTCACATGCACTACATTCAAGAGCTGGTGCATGATAGAACCATTACACTACACTACTATCTGATAGAGGATCAGATTGTAGATATTTTTACTAAGTATTTTACCAAAAAGACATTTTCCTTTCTCAGGTCTCTTTTGGGCATTAAGGCTTAATTCTTAGCTTCTATCTTTGAGAGGGATTTTCCCATGTGGTTTTCCCTATCTCAGTTGTATTATATCTTTTAGAATGTATTTGGGTGACCTATGGTCTTGTTACCAGGGCCCATAGTTGTCCAAGTTAGGATTCAGGGGGGGTGTTAAGATTATTAATCCTCCCTTGACCATACTTTCTATTATATCAATTTTTCCTAACTTAGTAACCTTAATTAATTAATTGGGTCCACTAGTGAAATTTGGTCCACTTGGCCCAATTGAGACACATGCACCAATAATTGAAGTGTGGGGAACACTACTAGAGGTTAAATTCCACTTATTGCATGTGCATGCATTAGTTTGGGTGCCTCCTAGACCAATCCCTGCATTTTAGGAGCCACTGGGAGTCCCGGAACCAACCTACTTCAGTTAATTGGTGTTAGTACTATTTAGTCTTAGTTAGCCCCCAGTTACAATCAGTTACTTATCTATCAGTTAAGCTAGAGCTACCAATGCATGGATAATGCATGGTTGCATGGGGAGGAGCACTTTTCCTACCTACCACACTCAGTTGCACTGAGTTAACTAGTTGTTACTGCTTGTTGGAGTTATTGGTCATCGGGGAGTTGTCTATTTGAACTCTGATATTGATTGGGAGACCTTGAGCTAGAGATTCAGTTAGATATAGTCTTATCCACTTGGAGGATTCGAATTCATTACTCATGCATTCGAATTCTACGTATGTAAACTATTGTAACACTGGATATTATTATGATGAATATACTATAAATTCTTGAGCAATACTTGTCTGTTTCCTCTGTGTTTTGTTTTGCTTAGTTTGTATGTTCATTCTCCATTAAATTGCTGTAACATTATCAAAACTCTCTGCTTGAATATCTAAATGGAATTCAAATTCTAATAACCCAAACACCAAGGAGGCCCACTAAATCATGAATTAGGCTCAATAATACCATCACAAGTTAAAATAATCAAAGGGCCATTATAGTGTAGACCATGGGGTATATCTCATATACTGTTGGGGAAAATATAACTATAGGGTATCTTTGCTAAAAGTATCTTGCTAGGGTATGCTTGTGTTGGAACCTAAGCTCTGATACCACTTGTAATTAGCAGTAAACATATATATTGTTCAGTAAGATTCTTAAAATATATCTTTCAAACAAAAAAAATTCTAATTAATTACATGAAATACTTCAGTATATACAATGTACTCAAGATATAGATACTTCTTCAACAAAATACTTGAAATGCATCTAACTGAATATTGTTCTAATCAATTTTGGTCCTATAAAATGCATCTAATATACATGAAATGTGTTCATATCATTAAATCAAATTATATGCATTACCAAGATGTTTTTTCATGATTTATCACTCAAATAATTTTCCGACAAGGATGCATGAAGCGTCACCAAGATATTTTCCCAACAAGATGCATGAACTATCACTATGATATTCTAAAAAGACGCATTTCAACAAGGTATTTGATATACTAAAAGGATACCCTAGCAAGATACTTTTATCAAATATCACAAGGATATATTTTCTTTCAATAATATCCCTCGATAGTTTCCTAACAAAGATACTAACTCAACATTCTACACAATTAGTATTGAATATATAAAGATGCATTAGCTCTGATACCACTTGTAACATTTGTATCTCATGGATATCAAGGGGTCTCAGGGACATATCATTAGCTCTCTAAGGCCAATTACATAATTTTATCACAGCGAATTAGTTAAGCAAATATTAAATTTAATTTGTCAGGATTTAATGAGGACAAAGTACCTTTAATTACCAATAAATCAAAATAAATTTAATAACAATCCAAAATATGATAAAAGGGATGGTAATGATTACTAACACCTTATAGAAACATCACATATCCAATTCAGACATAAATTGCACCTCTAAAGGCCATTTAATCTTAATCATGATTAACTAGTAATTAGTGTTCCGATTACGATACTTAATGAGACTTAGTGCACAATTGACGATACTTAATATAATTTCATGTGTTTATCACTTAACCATTTTTTATCAATTCCAATGGCTAATCAACACCTGAAAACATGTAAATTAGGCCTAATTACGATTTTCCAATTAATTAAGCATGGTAATTATGAAAATGATTCCACAAGAACTAGTTAACTAGTTATTCAATACTAACAACTAGTCTTGCACAAATTCGACATGCAACCATTCCAATGAATCAAAATGTGAACCTACATCCATTATTCACATATTCAATCATGCACGTACATCAAAATAAAGTACTTTTGCAGATCTGATATGAGTACATAAACGAAGAATATTTCAAGTTCAATAAGTACAACTAGTTAATAAACACTACCAAGAATTCAATCAAACCAATAATTCTGAGTTCCGAGGAACATATAGGTTACGGTATAGATATATAACATAGCATTCTATGGCATAATTAAATAACCAATAAAATATTATAAATCCAAAAACTATTTATCAATTTCAGTGCAATGTACCTAGCTTCAAATTTAACTTTCCAAATTTCAAATAAAAGAAATATATGAATATTGTAGTTCATGGAAATAATATGAAGATTCACTTACATTAATATTTATGTAGCTTTCCACTCATATACAATCCATTAATCAACTCACAAAACAAGTTAAATCTACTCATCTGAAATCACTAGTAATTCTAGGATTCACTAGAATAATTTAATCCAAAACTCATAGAGTCGTACAAATGCAACTCCAAATATAAATAACATGTTTTATAAGTCATAGAAGAGGTATATCTCATTCTAAAAAAATTTCAAACACTTCATATGCAAATTCATAAATCTACTCAAAACAATTCCATTGAAGGAGCTATAAATTAGAAATTGATCTAGAATTTCAGTAGACATTTCCCCAACACTACCAAGAATATTTCTCTTCTTATTATCACAAAAGTTTGAATATTATTTATAAAAACTAATCATAAAATGAAGAATCGGTCATTTTTATAAACACTTCATTTGCTAAGTCTCCAAACTATGCCAAACAATCTTATCGAAGAACTAGTTTTCGAATAAAAGGTAGAATCATCAAAGAGGAGTGTCTTAAACCATTATAAGGTTGCTGTACCATCAAAATAAAAATTAAACAATGAAAATGGGAAGATATATCACTTATTTAGCATAGGTACCAAATAGTTATTTCGTGAAACAAATTGTGCAAAAAATCCCAAAAAACTTGTTTCCAATCCCTTCATAAAATTTACTTGCATAAAAAGATTTCATTTTGAGAAATTTATTTCACAAATAAATCATACATTTCATGTGAATCCATCATCTGAACCCCGTTCGACCCACATGTCACGTCCCCGTCCCTCAACCGGCGAAGAGGACGCGATGAGCACATCAAATACAACCGGGCAAAACGCCCCATGAACATAAACAGAATTCAAATGCTGAAATTGAAACTTACAAGCATACACAGATGCATTTATCTTTGATCATACAGCGGAAGCACACATACATTCCAGCAATCACATGTTCATCATAATTCCATATACAATTGTTATAATTGCAAAGATAGACTGGCAGCACTTATCTGTTAATGAAGAATTCACCCGCAACCAGCTACGTCGCTGCAACGTTCCACCCAACCATAGGCCAGCTTGCTCATCAATCTCTCAGCAACGCTGCCACCCCCGAGCTGGGCATGATTCCTCCAGAATAAGGGCCAATTGCAGGCTTAGACATAGCCAAGGGGACACATAACAGCCAAACCAACACTGCTGGGTTTCACAGGCTTTCAACAGACAAGCCAAACCAGCACAGTCCAAGGTTCAACCACTGCATACCAGCAGCCAAACAACTTCATTCACTTCCCTGTGAAGAAGCAAAACGACCGGTGACAGTCCCATGCGAAAGGTAAGACACAGCTCCAGCCTATAAGGCAACTCAGAGTAGGTTTTGGCCCTAACGTGGCCAAAACAACTCAATAACAGCACCCAAACCAGGGTATATCAGCAGCCACAACACACCATGAAGGGTAACAACAGTCCACAGTCCCAAAACATGACAGTGAGAACGGCTCTCACAACATGGGAAAACGACCCAAACACTCTATGCGTGAGGAAGAACTTACACCCAACAGCAAAATGCACGGGAAATACATACCCGTTTTCTCTGCGTGAGGATGGACAGACCACAATAGGAAAATGGCTCACTACGAATTGGGCACTACGGCCAACCAAAAACGTGGAGAAGACAAAAATGGGAAGCAATCCCTCTTCGTGAGAATGCACAGCAATGGAGAGGACGCGAATTTGCAGTCAGCGGGTGCTCAGCTACTCGTGGAGAGGAACAAAATGCCCACGTGAGACCAAATTCGTCCAAAACCTGTGCGTGAGGAACCAACAGACCCAAAATCGTGGTGAGTGAGTGAACAGACCAGGGAGGAGTGCGTGAGGGAGAAGAATGGGCAGACATGGGTGGAGTGGGCAATTGGGTAAGGCTGACAGCCTCCCACAACCACCACCACTTCAGCAATAAATGCCCTCAGCCATAACTCCTCAACCACCAGCTGAGCATTAAAGAGGTTGACAAGGTTGGGTGAGACAAAAAGGGTGACAAATAACAAAGGTGGCAAAACAACAAGGCAATAAAACATGGGTTTTTTCCCCTTAACCAAGGTTTGACATTCCCCCACCCCTTATCCTTTGGAACCATGCCCTTTTCATTCAACATTGCACTGCTGTAGCTAGTTGTGGTTTATTTTAATTGATGTGTGGGTTTACATGATGCCGAATTATAATGTGCCTTATAGCACGAGATGCCACCGGCAATTATCCCCATTGCTGAAACATACACAACAAAATCGATGGTGGGGCTTTTGCCTTGAGCTCCTCACCACGATTAATTACAATATATGTAGCATGCAAACGGGGTTGAAACCGGGGACGTGACACCACAATTTTTCACTACCAATCCAAATCTCACTTTGGCAGGCCACCCCTGAGTTGAGGCCACAGATCCACAATAGAGGTGCACTCAAGAATAACTCAAGTATCAGTTTGAGAAACAAAAACTATATTCCTCACCACATACTTCCTCTTCCACCCCACTACCAAGCGCAGTGGTAATCAATACCCCTTATTTCATCGATATATTTCCATTCACCATTAGGATTTATGTCTAGGTCCAATATAAATCCAAGTAGTGGAAATAGAAGAACCACACCAGAGTTTTTTTTGGATTGCCGTAAACACCATACAAGATCATAGTGCTTCAAGAATAAATTTCATTCACATAGAAGAGTATTCATGGTTTATCAATATCTCACCATCAAAGGTATTGAAAACGATAATCAACAACCATCCAAAAGAACATGAAAAACAACCCCCAACCAAGGATATCAAACATGGATTTATAAACCAAAGAAGGTAATTATAACTAAATGGGTTCAAACAAAACCAAGGTAAGCCAAATTGAGTCAATCCAAGGGGTTTAATTCAACCACAAGAGGTTAACTCTAATCCAACCCAAGCAATTCAAATTTCAAGGAAAGTGACTCCAAGCCACTCCACCCCACTCAAATTCATGTGTGGACACATCATCCATTAAGACGAATCAAAATTAGTGAGGTGAGGTGTCACACAAGCCAAGGAATCTTCTCACAATATAAAAGGGGGGGTTACACAAGGATTTACACAAGGAATTGCATAATTATTTACAGAACTTTTGGGGTCTTAAGGCTAAAAATAGCCAGTGAGGGAACCCTTGTGCAAATGGGAGTTACAAAACCACCAAACAGGATCAATAAACAACTGGAACCCAGTCAAACACAAAGGAGGCCCACTAAATCATGAATTAGGCTCAATGATACCAACATAGGCTAAAAATAATAAAAAGATGGGGTCGTTGTACAATGTTTGGGTGATCATCAACTAATAAAGCCATCAAGCCATGAATATACACCAAGATCAACCAAACAATTTATAAAGTGCTATAAATGTTCCCATTCCCTCTCATATTGTGGATCTAGGCCTCCGATACTCTTTTAGTGGTCCTCTATGTGCCAATTGTTTTCATTAATTAATTATTTACAAAATAATAATAATGTCACTAGGTCCTTAAAGACCCATTTTATGGCACCATGTTCGACAATAATAAACAATTCTAAATTACATATGTCTAGGGTCTAAGACACGTGGTATTATAGGCTCCCATAAAGTGAGGATCTTTGCAGAATGTGTCATTTTTGGATGAGCTCTTGAATCTGATACTTTATTTACTCATTTTCGAAAAGAGAGCATCTATTTATCAATTCATTAGATAAAGGATCACCAAGTATCAAATCAATGGAATGTTTAAACTGGAAGTCTAGAGGTACCCCTTTGGGAGACTCGAGAGGCAAATATATATATGTGTGTGTGTGTGTGTGTGTGTGTGTGTGTATTCTTATACAATCTTATCTAGTTGATTTTGTTGTTTAGAGATACCTTGTGTTGAGTTTGTGGTAGTTGCAATGAAATTTCATCCACCTTTTGAAAGAACCATGAAGAGGACAAATTTTCCAGTCTAATATATTACTTTTCAAAACTACTTTGTAGAGATCAAGGAAACTATAGTAGTTGGAACTACCTCAGGTACCCTATAGAGTTGGCCTCCTAAAGTAAAAATGATACTATGGGGCCTGGACTCATAAAGAACATGGCATTTTCATATATAGGGTTTTCAAAAAGAACATCACAAAATTCAAGTGGGGAGACATCACACAATACCTCATCTTGGAAGGGCTTGATGTCATAGGATAGACAACATTGTTGATTGGCATGGATGTCTTTCCCTTGACTCAACCAACCAATGGTGTATGACTAGGGATGAGGAGTTCTCATTAAATTAAATATTTTTTATGACCTCGACTAATATTAGCTTCTTAGGTCTACTTCTATCAACAATTAAAGGTGGTGGAGTCCCCTTCACCCACATCTATGAGTGGAAGAGTTTCTCCTCTTCTTTTATCTGCTCTAGCTCATATGGTTGCATCTTTGTGGTTGCGATTTTGGAATTGTGTTTTGCATCAATGATACGCTTTCCTTTGTCTTTATTTTCATTAGATTCTGATCCAAAGTCTATCTCTTGGGATTTCATCTTATTAAATAGTGATTTCTTTGAGTAACATTCATTATTGTTGTGCTAGGGGATTTTGTGGAACTCACACCACTTTCCAATGTCCTTCTTTGACTTTTAGTTACCCTTTTTTGCCTACAATTTGGACTGGTTGTCATGAGTTTGGATATCCTTTATTTGTTCTTCGTTCTATGAGTTAGGGTCACCTTTACTAGGATTTTGTTAAAATTGATTTGCAAATCCAAAATCACGCTTATTCTTCAGCTTGATTTTTTTCTCAATTTTGACAACATATCAATAAGTGATTCCCAGTCATGAAATGTCTAGGAAATCAATCTCTGTTTGGATGTACTTGTGTATGCCACTAGGATAATTTAGGAATAGGTGTCATTCAGAGTCTCTAATACCTATATTTGAATAAAAATTATGGACTATATTGGTAAAATATGTCATCGTTTGTTCTCTCTCTTGGCACAAAGTTATCCATCTCGTATACTAGTCATTATATTTTTTATGGGGTATAACTCCTCTTAAAGGGCATCGAAAAAGGATTCCCAAATTAGTTTTGTACCATATTCTACAGATTCATCTCCATTATGTCTAGCATAGTAACTGTCCCACCAATATTTGACATGGGAGAGGGACTTAAGGAGTGTGAAGGTGATCTTTTTTGTTGTAAAAAAAAATTGAATAGAATAATAACCCTCTAGTAGATTTGTCCATTTCGTTAAATAATGTGAATCTTTTGGCCTTCAAATAAGGCAATCTCAAAGTAAATCTGTACCTTGAATTGAGTTCCACCTATGAAATGGATGTTCATTGATAGTGTCTATGTTGTCCCCATTGGTAGTCATCAAAGGATTTGGGTAAAATTATCCATCATCTCATTCCTCTACCGCAGACAGAATTCTTAGAGCAATGTTTTAAAAGGATCTTCTGCTCCATAATATCTATTTTACTATCCCACCATGTGAAGTTTATTAGGTCAATGAGAGTGTTTTTCCCAAATATCAACTAGTTCAAGACCTAACTCTCATTATCTAAATCTCATTCAGAACATGCACTGGGAAACAAAAAGATAAGATTGTTCTGGTACCAATGATCTATATTATTTGTAAAACAAAATTAAAAAAGAAATATAAGATGGAAATACACACACAAATGTTTTGCAGAAATAACACTAGTATACTAAAACCCAAACTCTATTAATGAATAGTATGGAAAAACATTGTAAACTGCAAATCAATACAAACTACCTCGGATGGTGGTAATTTATCTTTGACGAGAGATGTGTCAATTATGCTCATATACAATATTTGATTACAAAGAGACCATATAGAGTCTTTTTATCATAATCATAAAGATGAAAAGCCCTAAAATCCAAAAAGATAACCCTAGGAGATGAAGCACCAAAAGGATTTGTGGGACCCAAGGTGGTTAGTTGATATGCCAGCTTCCCCAAGGCGCAATTTTTGCATACAATCTCTATTTAGGGAACTCAATAACTTGTTGGAAAGATCAATCTAAGAATCATTTTCAATGGGCGCAAGGAATTTCATGGAAACCTTTGGCCCCTTGATTGTCCAAAAAACATCGTTTAGGGCCTCAAAACGGTCCCTCGAGTTTGGGACTCGAAAAATTGTAAAAATTTGCCAAAAAGATAGAGAACTATATTAACTTGATGGAACAAGTGGGTGGCCACTAGTATCCACCTATATCAATCACTCTGTAATTGTGTCACACGCAATTGGTAATGTAACACCAATGCTAAGTTTAGAAAGGATTTCGGAGGTCTAAATTGGACTCGAGATTTGTAATCCAATTCGAATCCTAGTGACTATATTATGACTGATTTGATATATTTTTTGAACTTGTCGAGGATTTGAACACCATTTTCCATAATTCGAATTTGATGTCCTCAAATCAATTTCAAAGCTAAAATTTGTATGTTGATAATAACATTTGAAACACTAACACAAATCCACTTTGGGACTTACTGAAGCATTCAGTAAATATTTCCTCTTGACAACTATGGAAATTTTAACTTAATGAATTTTGAAAAGAAGCTAGTACATTGTCATATCAAATCTAAAACATCAATCCAAATGGTTTTTCAAAGTGGATTGGTAGACTACTAGTCATTTTCAAAAACACAAATACCAACAAGTTTTCAAAATGGATGTGCATACTACTTGGGTAAAATTAAATTTCAAATAAAAATGAGTTTTTATATTACTTGGCACATTATCAAATGAGATAAAATGGTGAATTTTCCTTTCCTTAAATAAGTGTTTATTCAACTCAAAACTTTGGATAAGAAAACTTTGAATCTCCTTATAAGATTACAGAGAGGGTGAAAACCAATTAAGGGCTTCAACATAGTTTTGAAATGAAGGAACACTTTGAAGTATAAATCCCTTATGTTTTCAAGACCATGCAATAACAAAAAAATGCAATGCAATCCTAGTAAGTACAACACCCAAAGAACTCATAGAATGATAAATTCAAATTCAAAACTAATGCTTTTCAGCAAAAGTGTGTTTAAAAGTAAAGGAAAACCAAGAAAAACAAAGCAAATGGATCTCCAAGTTATACCAATATTGGGATTTGTTGACACTTTAACACATTCCTCAATTGCAATATTCTCAGCCTGGCTCTACCATTCCTTAGACACTTTCCAAGCCATCTATGTCCTATATGCAAACTGCCTAAGACTTTGTAAGCATTGAAGCTATTCATTATACCAACACCTAGACTTAGCACTTCATAACTCTTTGTCCACTTACTTCTTCTACTCAATGAATGCTTGATTGAGATAATGCCTTTGCACATACTTTCATCCTCTTTATATATTTTGGAGGTGCGAACAATTTCCTTCTTATAAGGTTCCTTTCATTGTGCCCCATGCCCAAGTACTAGACTCAGACGTGAAATCTAATTCACTTCAATGTGCAATCAACTCCTCTAGTCTTTCGAGGCTCGAAATGGTCAATGCTTTAGGTCCATGTTTAAATCGAAATATGCACCACTACCAAAGGTTTCCAAACTCTCTTGCACACATGATTATTACAAATGTTCTGCTTGAACAAAGTTAAGGGGTCTCTTTCTATCCCTTGTGCTTCACATCATGCAAAGCCAATGTCCATCTTACTTTGTGATGCCCATCCAAGTTAGACAATATCATCAAGGTGCTAGGTTGTTATACCCACAAACTAAGTTACTAATTCCTAGCATGCCCATCAACCAATAGACATTGCATCCACTACCAAGCCTTTGTACAACTTTTGTAAGAAGCCACTTATGAAAATACCCAAATTATTGCCATACTTAGCCCTACCTCTTTTTTCCAACTCTTTATCACTTAGGAATTCCTTTCCATCACTTAAGGAATGTTCCTCCACCCTTGCAACCTATTGTCATATCCATTGTGCCTACCAATGATTGTATCAATAGATGAGTATGGACACCCATTCCTAGATTCAAGACAATGGCCTTACAATTAACCTTTATATCCTAGTATGGTCTGTCCTATAAGAAATTATTACTAATGTCAACAAACCTTCATGGTGGCATGCATGTCTTAGTCATTCAATGTGGTTGTAATTATGTATAGAGAATCACTCATTGTAATAGGGACTGGTTCTTATAGAATTAATGAAAAACAATGAGGGACACTCCTAACAACATTATGTAGGTACTAAGAATTGGGCAATTGGGGACCATTGAGGACACCACTAATATAAGGGTGTGATATTTGTATTTGGGGACCACCAAAATCCAAGGAGCAATGAGCAATAGATGTTTGGGGTCTACACATTGCCATGATATTGACTTCTTCAAAGTAATGGGTGCATGATATTGTGGTGTTAAATAAATAACATAATTGTAACACCCCATTTTTAACCCCATGATATGATTATGTATGTAACAACGCAAAGGTTAGATGTTAGACATATATGTTCAAGGGGACGGTGAATATTGTAAATACATTACATTTTAATATAAAAATATTTGAAAATTGCAAATGAAGAAGGACGAAGAAGAGATGGGGGGGATATGATTCCACAAGTGAGGGGAAGTGAGAAGGGGCTAAGGGAGATCATCAATGTTGGATTTAACTTATGCCCTTACCCTTCATTAGCCTTTTTAACCCAAGTCCCTTAACCATGTTATGAGGGTCACTTTAATTAATCATGGGTTAATTATCTTAATATGGGAATAAGACGGGAAACATGGCCTCTTCTGGGGAAGTCACATGTCAAGACAAATCCATGCATAATAATGTTAGAAACTTAATCATTCCTCATCATTCACTCTGTCGTTCACTCCATCAAGCTATATAATCTCATGTTGGTGTACCAATGCGAAATTTATGTTTCGTGCTTTTTCATACCAATTACCCTCAGAAGTCAGTGCTAATGGGATCGATGCCCATGTGATAGAAATGTGGCCTACATATGAATTCCCTAGAGTCCCAATGCAAAGAGTCCCTGGTTAGCTTGTGTTGCAACATTGGAAGGGAATGGGAATAGCTTAAGGGACTACATGTAGAGAAGGAGGTCCCATTCCTTCTCTTGTGTAGGCTAATGAGGGATTAGTGTAACTAGTGGATAGGTATAGTTATAGAGAGGGGTTTCAACACTAGAGAGTTGCATGTGTGTGGTTGGTGAAAGATCTTGGAACTTCACCCTTTGTGGAATGATAGCCCTAGCTTGGGGGTGGCCTCTAGCAAAGAAACAACAAGCTTGACAGAGCGCCTATGTTTGGGAGGAACATCATTTACTTGCAGCTCATTGGAGGACCCTTTCTCATAAAAATAAGTGTGAAATGTGCCTTAAACTCCATGGTTTATATTTAATGTTATGTGCTAATATGTTTATATTGTGGTTTGCATTATTTACAGTTTGACATTCCTATGTGAATATGTTTGATAAGCATATTTATGGATCTATGCATGATGGGTTTGCATTCATGAATAGTATTGAAATTAGTCAATTCAAGATGCTATAATATGCTTCCGCTATAAACATTGGTGTTAAGGGTTATAGTTATCCATGGTTGCAATTGATCAGTATTTTGACTTCATAACCATTGGCGTTAAAGGGGTATAGTACTCCATGATTGCGCTATCACGAATGAAGTTTGGCAGATTTTTCAAAGTTGACAGAGTTGAAAAAAATGTCAATTATTTGTGTTTTAGTTATCCATTATTATGCTGCCACTGATGAATTTTGACATTTCTTTTGAAGTTGAGGAGTTGAAAAAAATGTCAAGAAGAAATGAGACTCATTATGTCATATTTGACTCAATTTGTAGGCCCGAATTGGGTACATTAAAGTCAATCGTGAAGTACAGTGAGCTTTAAAAAGAAAAAGGATGTGCACATGGGATACGTAGGTCACGAGTAGAATAAAAAACAATTAAAATCGTTTTTTTTGGCTATAAAAATCTGTTAAAATTGTTTTTCTGCAATTCAACTATTGTAATAGATTATCCTTGATTGAATAAAAAACAATTAAAATCGCTTTTTTGTTTGCTATAAAAATCTGTTAAAATTGTTTCTTGAAATTGTCTTTCTGTAATTTTGTTATTTCAACTATTGTAATAGATTATCCTTGATTAAATGTCCTATTTTTAAACTATTCAAATCACCTGCATTGTGATTTAAACACCAATAATTACAATTTATGGCTATAAAAATCTGTTAAAATTGTTTCTTGAAATTGTTTTTATGTAATTTTGTTATTTCAACTATTGTAATAGATTTAATCAAATAGTTTATCCTTGATTAAATGTCCTATTTTAAAACTACCCAAATCACCTGCATTATGATTTAAATACCAACAATTACAACCTGTTAAAATTGTTTCTTGAAATTGTTTTTCTGTAATTTTGTTATTTCAACTACTGTAATAGATTATCCTTGATTAAATGTCCTATTTTAAAACTACCCAAATCACCTGCATTATGATTTAAACACCAACCATTACAATTTAATCGAAAATTAGTTTATCAAATTCCAAATTCCAGCCAGTTGAAATCGTTTTTGTTAGCGCTTACTTTAAAACGTTGCATCTTCCCACATACTGATTTTCATAAGTTGCCGAAATTTCCATATTGGATAAATTTTGTTGGCTTGCTAACAAAATTAGAAAACAGGTGTATAAAAATTTGAAAGTGACTCTAAAGGTTAGTATATTAAGTCACGAGATCATTTAAGGTCTTTAGAATATTTTTGAGTTGAATGTTATTCTACATTAATGTTACCCCAAAAGTCAATATATGAAGTCAATAAGGTTTTATAATATTTTTGAGTTGATGTTGGAATGAGGATGAATATCTTAAAATTAAGATGGTGGTCTTTTTCTTTAAAAATATAAAATACATAATATAATTGGTGTTCGATTATAACGTGAAGATAAAGTGGGATGTGTGCATCATTGTAAGGATGGTTGAAGGCATTCTTTTTATGAATCATGGGGTCATGTATATAAAAAACGAATAGAGTTAGATCGAGTGAGTATAAAATCTAATATAACAAATTGTTTATAATATTGAATAAATGTAGGTTAATAGAGGTTTGAGACTAGGAAATGATGGTGTTTTTTTTAAACATTGATAATCACTATACCCCTTTAAGAATGTGAAGCATAGAGAGATAAAGTGCTGGACAAAGTGTCTACAGTTCGGTTGAATGTTGTTTTCCATAGCGAGTTGTTTAGGAAACTTCATTGAAAAGATACATGTTTACTTCTTAATTTACTGTTGTGTTTGAATGTGTATGATTATGATTATTATGCCTACGATGAATATGTTGGTATATGCAGGTTGTGTGTGTAGAAAGAAATTATTTTCTATTATGTATTTTTATTATGCATCTACACACACATTTAAATGTTTATAAATTTTGCAATATGGTCATAAGGGTAAGATTTAGAACCCCATAAATCATTTGTGTCACCCTATCATTGTCGGATTGATGGGAGGGGACATGATAGAGTGGTATTAGAGTTAATGGTTGCAGCATTGGGGTTGTTTGGGCTAGAATCAACACTCACAAGCAAAAAAGTTAAAAAAGCATAAGTGTTGATAAACCTTTTGGTAATAATCATGGGTTTATATTAATGGTTGGTGCTCAATGCAGCCCAGGAATTAAACATGTGATTCTACCAACAAGAGTAGCTGATTGAATTAAGGAACTTGTAGAAATTTCTATTCTATAAATCTATTAGTAGGGAATGAGATCATGATCAATGGATATTATTCACAATGCACCCTCAGTTTTCACACTGGATAATGGTGGGTGGGAAATTTGTTGGACAGATACCATCTATCCATGTGTTCGATTTTAACCAGTAACTGCTCCAACAACAACCTTTCCAAAACCGCTTTCCTGGTGAGTCATTTC
The DNA here is from genome assembly GCA_001517045.1 of Pseudotsuga menziesii. NCBI lineage: Eukaryota > Viridiplantae > Streptophyta > Pinopsida > Pinales > Pinaceae > Pseudotsuga > Pseudotsuga menziesii. The sequence goes on from LPNX011113110.1 coordinate 392,765, forward strand.
CACCTACAATATATATAGAGAGAGAGATTGTGGAAATCTAAGGTGGAACCCACCCATGTGATGTCGGTGAAAGGGGTGTGACATGGATCAACCACGTCAAAAGGATGTGCATGTATCCAATGTCTAGAATCTGCGAGAACTATGGAAGAGAGATTGCGGGGTACCACAAAAAAGGTATGTGAGAAGCCACGGAGAAAGGTCTGTAAGCACGACTTAGAAGAGTTCATGGGAGTACCACAGGAGTGGTAGAGTACATGTCCATGGTGGTTGTCAACATGCATCTGGGGGCTACAAAAATGTGTCCCAAGGAATAGGTCCTGGGGCGAAGTCAGCGAGTGCGATGGAGTACAAGTATGTGGTGGTCTTTGGTGCACATCTGCAATGATGTAAATTGAACCCCAAAAGAATAATTCCACGCGGTATAGTTGATTCCACTGTAGAGTTCCATTTCATGGTTTTCCCATGATGTAATTATAAGAAAGGTCAATAGGAAGGTCTGATCTTGCGATGGCAATTTAGGAAAATAAAGTATGGTGCCCAAAATTTATTTTGGCCATAAGAAGAGTAGTTTAGATCATAATTTGATGAGACCTGTAGCATTTGAATTCCATTAGTAAAGATCACATAAGAAATAGTGAAAGGCTTGAGTCCATCCTTCTCCGATCTTACAAAAAATTCAAAATATCGACTTTTAAATATGAGTGTCTAGAAACCCAATGGGGGTATAATTTGAGTCAAAATGGCTAAGGTGCAATCATAGGATAGGCACACAGATAACTATGGAATGTTCGAGTAAAATTCCAAAAGGTGTGAAGCTGAGGTGTGAAAGATGACCAAAAAGCACCATTCCAGAGAACTTTTAGGGGATTCTGAAAAGCTTGCAAAGGTAAAAGTGACCCTACATGTTGAGAATAGAAAAAATTTTGTACTCGATATTTTACTTACTCGTTAAAATAAACAACTTTTGTTAAACAATTTTTTTCCAGAAATGCTTAGTTTGGGAGATGGCCAGGTTTAGTAAAAAATCCAAGTCTAAGAAAAAGTGCAAAAGTTAAAAGTAGTCAAACCCAAAATTTAATAGAAGCTAACTGGAGCATCACATCAGATGTTTGTTGAGTGATCCCTATTATATGTACTAACATTGCATGATATAAATATTTTCTATTTATTACCATATTATCTTCTGTAGGTGGCTAAAGTTGGCCTCTGAAGCTAATTGTACCTACAAAAAAGTGCAGAATTGAGCAAAATCAACATATTGGGGAGGATGTAACTTTCATGTCTAGAATCATAATGAAGAAAAAAGATAGAATTTGGAAACCTTATCCATATGGGAACAATGGTGCATAATAAAAATCTAAATGCAAAATTCATATGTCTCAAAGACTAGAACCGAAAAGTTCCTGTAACCTTGTTTTGACAAAAAATGTCAATAAGGGTAGTTTCCAAAAATTCATAAATGCAACAAAAGAAAAGAGGGCCTAAGAACCCTATGAATTATTCCATGAGACCATTTTTATGTGTCATTGCATATATCACTAATATTTTTATTAAATATATTTATGATGCATAACGTTTGCAATTGATAATCTTTGAACAATTGTAGCAGAAGGAAACAAGCAAGGGGAAAAAGTATCCAAAAGGAATGGTAACCATGAATGATTCACAAGACCCCTACAAACATAATGAGGATATCCTAGGAGAAAATATGCAAGATGGTTCTGAGATAGAATCCAGTGGGAGGAGATAGTAGACCACTCCCAATTTTTGGTTGAAAAAATGAGAAGTTTCAATGAGAGGCTGATTAAGGCTCAAGAAGAAAATTAGATTGATTCTTCCATCCTTCAGATCCTCACTGATGTTCAACAAAGGGCTCATCTAGTATCTAACCCAAGTAATGTTGGTCAAGAAAGAAGAAGCGCATAAAGCCATTCTAGAAGTCATACTAGGAAGAGGAATCCAAGTCCAAGAAAAGTGTTCTTTAAATAGGGTACATAAGGAATATTTGTCAAGATATTCTTCTATCAAGTCATGTGATTCTCAAGGTTCTTGAAGAATCCCAAAGCATACTTTCAGCAAATTTTAAAGAAGAAGTAATTTTAAAAGGACTCTACAAGGAGAGTTTAGAAAGGAAAGGCCTCCCACATTTGATGGAGAAAGTAAGAAAAGTCGGGAAGTAGAAGCATGGATTCTTGGAATGAAGAACTATTTTCAATTTCATAACTACCCAGGAAATGAAAAGGAAATAATTATTATTTACAATATCAATGGTCTAGCTTCAATTTGGTGGGAGCGCCTCATGCAAGTAAAAGACTCAAGTAAAGAAGGATTGAGTGGGATCAATTTAAGAAATATTCCAAGGAAAAGTACCTATCTACCAAGTATTATGATAACCATAGGAAGGATTTCAATGAACTAAAATTAAGACATAAGACTATGGAAGAACATGTTTATAACGTTCTGGAATCATTGAGGTATGTAAATTGCATCAAAGATGAGAGGGTAAAACTTCAAAGCTTCCTCAAGAAGTTTTCCCCAAAATTATAGAGACAGGATTGCGTTTGTTAATCCACCAACCCTTGATGAATCCATCAGAATGGAAACACATTGTTATGTGCAAAGAAAAGGAAAACCATAATTTCATCCAATGTGGAAAGGAAATCCAAAGGGAATATTTGTTAGATTTTCTTAAAGATTATAGCAATATATCTTAATTGTAGTTATCAATAGGATCACTAGAAGATAGACAAAGCACATAACAATAACATAAGTATTTTTCACCTGGGAAACCCAATTGGGAAAAACCCAGCAACCTTCGTCTAGAGATGATAATTATGAGATCAAAGTACAATGAAGAAAGAAAAAGAAAAAGAAAAATATGGAAATGCCTTCCAAATATGAAACCCTAAAAATCACTCTACTTCTGCGCAAATGTGTAGCTGTTGTCTTTCCCAGAAAACTACAAATTGTTGTGTCATTGTTGCGTTGTTGTTGTGTGTTGAAATGAGGAGGGGCACCTTCTATTTATATTTTTTTTGACACCTAGAAAATAACTGGGGACGAATTCACTTGGGGGTGCAATGAATAATTTTATATTTTATTCTTTTATTATTATTTTATTGTTGGTTTTTATCCCCAAGGTTTACATTGCTCTTTCTAGGTTTTAGATGAATAATTACAACAAGTTCAACTCCCAAAGGAGGACAATAAGAATATCTTTTGAAGTTGCACAAAATCCAACACTCCCTCTCAGCAAGGAAGGTATTCTTCTATATTCATCAACATCATCATCATCTGGGTTTCATATATACATGTATAATGTCACCATCATCTCTAAACATAGTGAAGGTTGTCTTTATAAATTTGTTCTATCCGGATGTCTAAGAGAGAATCTTATGCTACCCATCTGTCTCTAATATCGATGGAATACTTCCATACCTGGCTAGAGATCTCGGATGAGCACACATGCATGACCGTCTACTACCTATTTGTCTCGTCTGTCGATGGGGTACTCCCATACTTGACTAAGAACCTGAATGAGTATAGGTACCTGTGCAATCACACGACCATCCACTACCATTCTGAATCATCTACCGATGGAATTCCTCCCTATTGAGCACTCGATTTGCAAGTTAATTACAACTAATATACAAAGTATTCAATATTTATTATCAACCCAGGGAAGTCTTTTATTTCAAGGATAACATGCACTATATATGCTTAAAAACTGAGTTGTTGTAAGTAAACAATCCTATTCTCTGCTCAGCTACGCTTATCCCAAGGATCCACTTAATCTAGTTTAATCTCTAAAGAATACAGTCACAATTACCTTTTACTATTCCGTATCTAGAATTGAAAGATTTGAGAAATCACATCTAGATTACTTTTGCAGAAAATGAAATCCTGTTTACCAAACCATCTAATGATTCACCCAACTATCTTGATCTAATTATTCTAGAAATGCAGAAAACATGAATTGAGTTCAGCTATTCTAGAAATTCAAAATACAAGAATAAAATTCTTCAACTCTAAAAGCAAAGAAACAAACTGAAAAAAAATCTATAGAAACAACAATTGGGAAATCTAGGGATGAACAAGGCTGTTACAACTACCACATAGTTGCATAAGGAACAATTACCTATACAGTCGACTATCACACCATACCACTACAACTTTCTAAGAGATGGAATTAATAACACACTATAAATCAATAACTGTTGCAACTTACTATGAAGAAATGAAATTATGACAACATCACAGGACAAAATAATTATAATTTCCTAGTTTAACTCAGCAATCCTTGTGGGAAGGCAGGCCCAGCCTTCATACAGAGATGCTGGAAGTAACTCCTTGTATTAAAGAGGGAAGATAAATCACGCAACCTCAGTCACAGCTAATACAATAATTTGGTTAAGGGTTCAACCCCTGGCTCAGAATAGCTTCCCATATTTATACAATTTCAATCATAACGTCCTGTCCCTATTATTGGGAAGCCATGAAGATCTCTGACCTTTAGGATGCCTCAATTGCAATAACTGTTACAGCCGTGGTAGGATGAGAGTAGAAAATACTAGGGAAGCTGTTAATTGACCCAGAAATAATGATCCTGATTGAATGAGTAGGTATCCCGCAGATCACAACTACTTTTGAGCAGCGGCACACTGTCGCCTTCAAATCTGTCACAATCTGTTGCAGCTACCCTTGCACAGCTCACATGGAATGATACAATGTGGATGCGTTCTTTGGGAAACGGTGGGATGGATGGCTATCAACTTTAGCAACGAATGGCCATCCTTCCCTTAGCATGTTCGACCCGCTACACCTGAATTCTCTATATCTCGAAATACCTTTATAAACCATCACATGTTAGCATATCTTAATATATAGAGCCTTGATTACCACAATCCCAATCATTAATAAAATAAGACAATGATTAACCATACCTTTGTGATTTGAGGGGCAGAGTGAGGGAAAAGTGTCTGTTTAGCATGCACAATAGGGTAGGATGAGGAAAAAATAGGTGGATAAGGATGGTAAAAAAGGGGCCATTTTTGGGCCCAACATCTCCCCCCAATTGTCATGTTGCATGTCCTCGTGCAACAACCTCCATTATTCCAAATCTGAATCTGACACTATGCTTGGTTCATAGAGAGAAGAAAAGTTGAATGGGAATTCAAATGTTCCTTCTTTTTCTATAAACCCCTTATGGACAACCCAATATCTCCAACATTTCTGCTCTTCTACCCTGGTTAATGAGAAATCCTCCCTGTATGGTTTTGCTGGCCACCAGATGAGAGGAAATTTAATATTTAGTCCCAGCAATTAACCCCACATTCCCTTATGCATCCAACATAACCCTCAATCCTGGAAAGTGCTTGTTCAAAATTTCTATAATAGTAGGGGTCCCTATTTCTGAGGGTTAGAGAGGCAACATTCCATCTGTGCTTACTACCTTCCAAAGTTGTTTGTTCATGTATGGAAATATGGTTGGTACAAGTAGAAATAACCCCTTCCTGTAGTTCCATTATATGCCGAGTTTGGATGGGGCATGAAAGTAGACTTTGATGTCGAGCAAGGAGAAGACGAGGATTTTGAGGTTCAATTTGGGTCCAAAGATTAGAGTTGGCTTCATTGTGAGAAAAAGTTTGGAAAGGCCTTTCCCACTGAACATGATTGCTCACAAAAGAGGCAAAAGCCCTCAGCTGAACATCACCTGAAAAGGTAACAGGATTCAAATGGCGGTCCAAAGGACAAGCCATATCATGCAAATAAAGCTCACACAACAAATTCTAGTCCTAAAAATTGCTTCTCAGAAATGTTTCCAATAATTTCGCTGAGGTTGCTATTTCATATGATCTCCCTTCTTTCATAGCCCTTAATTTAAACCAAATAAATTGTTCGAATAAAAAGACAGGGTAAGAGGAGGAGGGTATCCTGGTGCCCAATAATTTCTGAGAAAGAGCATACATCTGGTCTTTTTCCACCTGCATAGACTTGAACTCTTTCAGCTCCCTCAGCTCCTTCTGTAGTTCTTCCTCATGGAGTTTCTGGGTCATGAGTTCTTTTGCCCATTTTTCTTTTAGTCCGCTGATGGTCTTTCTATGTTCAGTGAGGGAAACCATCCCTTCTTGGTATATTTTCACCTGACTCCTCCACTTCCTTACTTCCATTCTCAGGATCGAGAGTTGAGTCTGTAAGCTTCAGAATCTCTTCTTCTTCAGGATGCTCCTCCCTGTCAGAATCCAGATTAATAAAATTTTGAGGGAATTCGGCTCACACCTTATCACCTGATGTGCCACATTGGACATTTTTCACTTCTGAAGTTACTTCTGGGGGTGCTAGTTCTTGTGTAACAACATCCCTTCCTGGAATTTCTTCTACAACAACTTCAACCACGGGTATTCCTGAAACAACTTCTGGAGATGTTGGTTCTTGTGTAACAGCATCCTCTTTCTGGGGTTCTCCTATGGCAACTTTGGTAGCTAATTGTGAGGATGTTGGTTCTTGTGGGACAAATTCCTCCTAAATTTTATTCTTCTTATCTACCTGATTATCAGCTACAATTTTAGTAGGTGAATGTAAGGCTACTGGTTCTTGTGTGATAGAGCCTTGTTCTTGTTTTTCCTCATGCTAATAGGATTGTATGTCTTCTTCAATATGAAGTTGTTCCTCAAGGATTTCAGTATCACCTGAGGATTGTGATTGAGTTTGTTCATCCTCACCTAAATTCACATCAGGAATGGTATCCAATTCGGGGTTGGCTTCTTGTTGCATCCCGAGAGTCTCTACTAAAATTTTCAAGGATGTTGGTTCTTGTGTAGCAACATCCTGGTTTACTTCTTCATCTCCATGTTGTTGTGATTCCATTTCTAATATCTCGGTGTCATGAGACAATTCAGGAGTCATAGTACAAATTTCTTCATTGAATTCCAGAATTTCTTCAATCCCTGGTTCTTCTTCCCTGATTTGGATGGCCACTTGAAGAAGAACATTCAAGGATGCTAGTTCTTGTGTGTTAGCATCCTGTTCAACCTCATCATTGTTCTACTATTGTCATTCCATTTCTATTTTCTGTGTCATGAAAGGGTTCATGGGTCATAGTGCAATCTTCCTCAACAAAATCAGGAATAACCTCATCCTCTGGTTCCTCTGTCCCAAATCTGGTGGTAATTTCAACAGGCATTGTTATAGCGGGTTTCACCATACAATGTGTGATTCACCTAGTGTGGTGCCAGAGGGCTTCCCACGTCACAGACGGAGGGGAAGAGGAGACGACATCACTGGTGTGGATGCGGAGCGAACGCTCCAGAACATTCATACCAACTTTGTGCGCTTGACTCACAGGGTTCCTATGGCGCAAGTCGAAGACTTGCCAGAGGCTATGCAGCGACAGGTGGTGGGTGTGCCACGCGCATGGGTGCGCTTGTTCCAGCGGCTAGCTAGAGCCGTAGTGACATATCTTGATCACAATCCCCCTCCTCCACAGGACTAGACATCTAGGAGCATATCTCTCTAGTACTACCGTGTATATGATAGAAGCTATGAAAGCTCCACTTTTGTATTATGACACTATGTATTACCACATTTTGATGTATATATAAAAAGTTTTATTGTGACCGGCTTATTTATTTACATGTGTAAAAGTGTGTTTATGATTAATTTATAATGAATGAGACAAATGCCAATCTAACACGTAGTTAGCATATGAATCAGCAACTTGATTATAATTTCTAGGAATGTGTATATATGTGATACTCTCAAATTGTCGTTCTAACAATCTTACTCGCAAGAATCTTCTTAATAACGTAGGATCTCTAACATGGTACAAACCATTCAACTGTGACACTACTAACTCTGAATCAAGACGTACCTCAAGAGAGCGGACACCATGTGAGATAGCATCCCACAGAAGCTCAATAACGGCGCTATATTCAGCAACATTGTTGGAAGATGGCCATAGACATACACCTCCTGAAGACAATTCCTGACCCATAGGAGTAAAAATCACCCAAGCAGCTAAGGCTGAGTGTTGAGTGTGACGGCTTGCCCCATCCGTAAATCCTACGAAAGTGGAAGACTCCATTGACATCTGCCATAAAACGGAAACTAATCACAACCCCGATCACGATAAACACGACCTAACTATGCAAAAAAGCTGTACAATAATATACAACAAACAACCTTGGCTAAAGATTATGCATAGTATTTTTTAAGGTAAGGCCCATTTCTAGGCTCCACCAAGGCTGTCCCCTCGTAATCCACTAACTCGTAGGCACCCTTCTCTAAGACACGTTTAACCACGTAAGGACCACGCCACATAGGATTGAACTTTCCTGCCCCCAAGGGTTCTTTTGCTTGATCCCATAAAAGGACCAAATCACCCTCACTAAACACTCTCGGACGGACAGACTTATCATACTGGGCCTTCACGCGACGCTTATTAACCTCTAGAGTCACCAAGGCATCTCTACGCTGCTCATCGAGTTGCTCAAGGTGAACCAAATGCTCCCCCAAAGGTGAAGTGTCTGGTAAGAGTTCTACGGCTAACTTCAACGAAGGAATTTCACATTCAACCGGCAAGATCAACTCCACTCCATGAACAAGCTGATATGGAGAAAAACCAGTGGAAGTCTTAACCGCGGTTCGATATGCCCACAAAGCAGGATAGAACATGATATGCCAATTCGTCTTGCTTTGTGCGATGGTTCATTGGAGAATGGACTTAAGTGACTTATTCACTGCTTCAACCTGTCCATTCGCTTGAGGATAGTAAGAAGAGGAGTGCTCTTGCTTATACCCTAGCTTGGATGCCAACTCTTCCATCATACAGTTCTGAAAGTGCGAGCCATGGTCAGTGACAAGCTCTCTCGGAATCCCGAACCGAGTGATAATTTGGTTGAATACGAAATGCGCAGCTGTCTCACCGTCGGATTTTATAGTAGGCATTGCTTCTGCCCATTTCGTGAAATAATCGACAGCTACTATGATGTGATGGTGCCCCCCAGCCGAAGCTGGGTTACAATCCATAAAATCTAGCCCCCACTTGGTGAAGGGACCGGCGGTGATAATAGGGTGCAACGGGGCCGGCTTAGAGCGCATATTCCGTGCAAACACCTGGCAAGGGTGGCACCTCTTGACCACTTCAATACAGTCCTTGAAGATCGACGGCCAAAAATAACCAGCTCTAAGAATCTTCTGAGCTGTAGCAAGCCCAGACAAATGACCACCACACGCCCCTCCGTGGCAATCATTCAAGACTACTTCAGCCTCCTCATGAGTTAAACAACATCATAAAAGGGAATCTACTCCACGGCGGTACAAAGTGTTATCCACTATGAGGTAGTTCTTGGAAACGTGACGTAGCCGACGTCGCTCATCTCGTGAGAAGTGAGTAGGGGTCCTCTGTGTCTGCAGATATACAATGATATCTCCGTACCATGGGTCAGCCATTGAGATTAAGAAAATGTGTTCGTCAACGAATGTATCTTCACATACCGACTCCTCAGCCTCGCTCAGAAAATCCGATATGATCTCTGCAAAGATTAACGATTTCTTCGATTTTGCCGAAACAAACTCGAGATCAAACTCTTGCAGGATGACAATCCATTTATTGTATTTTCCCCCTATCATCCTACGTGTAAGGATGAACAGAAATGGATTGACATGCGCCACAACCAAGGTATGGCGAAGGAGAATATAATGTCTCAAACGCTGCACCGCATGTACAGTAGCTAAGGCAAGCTTCTCAACATGAGAATATCGAATCTCTGCGTCAATAAGGTTTCGGCTCAGATAATAAACGACATGCTCCTGGAGCTCCTCATCCTCCTGAACCAAAACCATCCCAATCGTCTCTAAAGACGCGGCCACATATAATATGAAATCACGGCTATAATCCAGAGGACTAATCACCGGGGCCGATGCTAGGGCTCTCTTAAGTGCATCAAAGGACTCCTGGGCTCGCTCATCCCATTCAAAGGGAGTATCCTTCTTCAAGAGACGCATAAAGCCCCTAGTCAAATTGGCGAAATTGACTACAAATCTTTGTAGGAAGTTTTCCATGCCTTGCAAACACTGAAGATGGCGAATATTATGCGGGGGAGACAACTGAAGTATTGCCTCCACTTTCAAGGGGTCGACTCTTATTCCTTCCTTCAAAACGATGAATCCTAAAAGACGACCTGATTTTACGCAAAAGATGCACTTATGAGGGTTCAATCTAACAGCATAATGCCGGCATCGCCCGCTGAAACGTAGCTCCAGCGTTTTTAAGGCCGAAAGGCATTTTTCGATATGCAAAAGTTCCCCAAGGACAAATAAATGCGGTCTTGTGTTGGTCCTCGGGTTTTATTTGAATCTGATTATATCCGGAAAATCTGTCCATAAAGGAGAACACCTCGCTACCCGCACACTCATCCAAAATCTGATCTATAAATGGTGTGGGGAAGTTATCCTTAGGACAGGCACGATTTAAATCACGGAAATCAATGCATATACGGATCGCTCCTTGCTTCTTATCAACCGAAATGGGATTCGAAACCCACTCCGTCAAGGGAACGGGATAGATGAAACCCGCTTTCAATAATTTCTCTATCTCTGCCTTTATGGCGGGTGCTTTTCTAGGATTCACGGCGCGTAAACGCTGTCGAACAGGCTTAGCGTTGGGGTAAGTTTTAATTTCATGTTCGACAATTCGAGGGTCAATTCCTGGCATCTCGTCGTATGACCAAGCAAAAACATCACGGAATTCCTTGAATAGCTCGGTATACTCACGAATCTCATCTTGGGAACAATCCGCCCCAATGTAGACATTCTCAATCGTACCAGGATTGCGAGAAATGTTGATAGGAATAGTTGACGATATGTTCGCCATGTTTCCATCAGCCATCTGACCAGGAGAGCTTAATGGAACCATAGGTCTACCAACTTTCTGACTAAGCATCTCCCTGTAATCCTCATGCTCCAAAAGGTTGAGCTCTGGAAGGAAATAAGATCTATGATGAAGCTCCTCCCATGGTGACTCAACTCCCGACATGGCCTCGATAATCGCTTCGTCTGAAGGGAAAACCGTATCAAGGAAATCGTGGGCATGAGAAGACTGTACTGCCCATGCGGGCAGCACATAGGGGTCTTCCTCCTCCGTCCGCGAAGAGGAAGAACAAGGCACTGCAGTAGATGCAAGATTAGCTTGGTAAGCAATCATAACTGTAGGCAACGGCATACTCGACTCGATGGACTCACTCGAAGGGCTCGGCGAAGGAAGAACCCAAGGATCTTCCATATGATTCGTGCGAAAGGATACCGACTTCGTAGACGTGGAAGCTCCACCGACACTCGATCCTACCATGAGGATAGGTGCAGAACAGCTAAAGGTTCCCATAAGGGATGGATACATTCCTACACCCACACTCCCAGTTGCCGGCTGGGAATGCTCAACCTTCGGAACCGAAGCTCCTAACGATGCATTAGGAGGCAGATTCTTGAATGACATCTGATCAATCGTCACAATCTTCCCATTATGAGGAAAGCTTACAACGCGAAATACGGAAGACGCGATGGCTTGCATACTATACATCCAATTTATTCCCAGCAAGAGATTGTAGTCAAGGGACGCATCAACCACCTCAACCTCTATCGCAACAGTCTTCCCTCCCAAACAGACTTTAAGAGAAGGAATAATCCCGTGCGGCCTAAACGATCTCCCATAAAAAGCAGTTAACATGGTCGTAGATTTTGACAACTCAGGAGAACCAAGACCCTTCCAACAAGACAAAGACATCACAGAAGCAGCAGCGCCCTCGTCAATCACAGTTCGCTTGATGATCATATTAAGACATTCTACATGTATCAAAAGGGACACATAGTAGGGCAAGCGAGGCTGATGTCCCATGGTTTCAAATTTGATCATTGTAGGAGAGTCATCACCATTCACACCAAGAGCAAAAAGAAAAGCTTTCCTTTGCGACGGACAACTCTGAAGCACCTCCAATGCAGACATCGCACAAGGAGTATGACCCAAGTCCTCGACAACTGAATAATTCTGGGCGGCTCGAGCATTTGGATTATGCCCTGAGAGCTTAAGTACCCCCTTAGGAATGCGAGGTGCAGCTTCAGGTTTATCCGCAGGTTTATCCACAGGTTTATCCACCGGTTTATCCATCGGTTTCTCAATGCGCAAAGGAGTTCCTGGTGGATCAGGTTCTTTACCTGGGCCGGGTTGTGACAAAGTATAATCCTTCGCACGCGTCACAACTTTCGCGGCACGAACCATGTTAATGCACCCACGACCACTAGTCTCAGGTGGATCATCATCACTAGATTGGTCCTGGGACTTCGAGTTCATATTCTGGTTATGCGGTAAAGGGTTTGTCAACACAGCTGGGCCCTGTGCTATGAACTTCGACGCTTCATCCATCCTAGGGCACAAGTATGTGAGGTGATCATCCTTACATAGATTGCAAGGAAACTTAACCTTACATTTATTTTGCTTGTCCCCCCCAGCATTTTTGTTGTTCTTGTCATTATTAGTGGCATTTTCATTCTTATTCCCACCCTTCTTATTATTTTTACCCTTCTTACGATTCCGTCCGGGTTGCTGGTTACCCTTCTGGTCTGACGTTTGCACAGCATGTACATTCGCCATTTGGGTGGGATGAGATGAAGCCGTAGCTTGTCCCGAGGCAGATTGGTTGGTAGACGACTGAGCTACTTGTTTCGCAACCGAACCTGCAGGATTTTTACTTGCACACCCCACAATGCCATCGGTATGTGGTCCAGGTTTAACCTTGGGATCAAAACTCGAACGAGGAGCATTAGGTATAATCTCATATAACAAACCAGACTGAGCATAGATCAAGTCTAGTTCCTGCGCCCTAAAGATGGCTTGTTCCTCATTCTAAACTCCGGATGTGGAAACATCCTTCGCTATGTACAGCAATAAAGACTTGAGGAACCACTCAAGGAGGAATTCCGGCGGTATAAAGGCTTTGATTAATCTCTTCTGTCTACACCACTCCTGAATATGATCAGAAATATGGGTGGCTTTATCTTGCCGAAATGTCGACAAGAGTTCAGTACCAACATCATATCGTACTGGTAGTTGGAAGTGATTAAGGAAAGTCATCGCAAGATCATCGAACAAGGTAAAGGCACCCCTAGGCAACTCTATATACCATTTTGCTGCAGGCCCTGTGAGGGTGCGTTGAAATAGTCTCAAACGGACTAAGTCCTGATGCAAGGAATTGGAAGAGCACCATAGGTGGAAAGTCATAATGTGTTCGGTCGGATCCTCTCCTGGTTTTCCTTTGAATTTAGGTATATCCGAAGGAAGCTTGGTAGGGACAGCCGGCCAAGCCGGGTCATGAGCTACAGGATCGTTCGTAAGTCTTGACAAGTCAGGTAAATTTAGTGTCGCGAGGAAAGGGAGCTTCGAATGATTAGGTCTTTGGACCGCTCCCTGGTTCATATAGGATTGATTACCACCATGGCCACGGCCATAGTGACCTCCTCCCGTATGACCCGTGTAGGGTGGCGCCGAAGTACCATAATAAGGTGGACCTTGAATAGAGGGAGCTACAAAGCGATAGCTAGGAGGATAAGCAGGTTGTGAATACCCGCCTCCATAAGGTGCAGAAACTTGTCCATACTGCATCCCATGATGGGATGCATAGGTCATCGCATGCGATGCCCCATGAGACACTCCATAGGAAGGGATATACATTCCGGAAGTCGGAATATACA
>LPNX011113130.1:0-60136 GCA_001517045.1 Pseudotsuga menziesii
TCCCTCCTTCCACTCATTGCTAAGGATGTGGCAGCCGAAAGACCCCAGTCAGAGGAAGAGGCTATCCTTAAAGCCCAGCAGTTCGATCTCATTTACGCCGAGTCGGGTTATCTTTATACCATCATACCTGACGCCCCTCATGGTGATCCCTCCCATCACGATGCGCTGGGGGCATCCCATGCTGCCGACGGCATCATTGGCCGTCTCTCTTCGCAGCCTCAGCCATTTTCCATAGCCCGTCCTCCCCCTGGTCCTGAACCTTTGCGGGTTACATCACAGTCCGGAGCAACCAACTCGTATGCTCAAATGCCACATCAACACCATTCCCATGGACCCTCCTGTCCACATCAGTGTTTCAGCCATATGACTCCCGCTTACGCCCCCCCGATCGCACCTCAGCCCTACTATCATCAGCAGGCTGCACCAGCTATTGCACCACCACAAGCTCAACCTCATTATTATCAACCATAGCCAGCCCCTGCAGCAAACCCACAACCCGCTCCACAGCACTATCAACAACCCCCTCACGTAGCTGCACCAGTGCAGCCTCCACCTCCATACTATCCACCGCAGCCCGCTCCCGCACCTGCGCAAACTCAAAATCCACCTACTACCCAAGGGCAGGTTTACGCCCAAGAAAACCCGTCGCTAAACCAGAACAGCCAACGTAACCAGGGCCAACAAAACCGCGGTAGAGGTCGCAACCGTGGGAACAACCAACAGACCGAGCAAGCTGGTCAACACCCTAATCCCCCCGCTAGCAATAACGTGGCCCCTACCAACCAAAACCCTGATCGCCCACCCAAACAGGCGGCTCCTCAAGCACCACCCAATCCCCCATAACCTCAGCAGCCACCTTTGGTGCTACAAAACCCCTTACCAAACCAAGGCTTAGTGAACACTGAACCATTGGCTCCACCTCCAGCTAATGCGCCCATCCAGTAAATCACTTACGCGGCTCCTGCTCAACCCATATTTGACTCAGGTACCCACCATCTGTTGATGATGTCCTCCGATGAGGTCAACCTCCAGACTCGGCAGAACCAATATGGCTCCACCCCGGAAGCCCCTCCTGCCAATAACCCCGCTAACGCTCATCCCACTGATCAAGCGTTACATATACCTCCACCTCCACTAGGTGGAGCTCCCAAAACAGCCCGTTTCCCACTTCGTCGTATCAACAACAACCCCAATGCGTGGGCTGCGTCTAACTACAACATTGTCGATGATTTAGCCCAATCCCCCGCAGCCATGTCTACGTTAGAAGCCTTGTAAAACTACCCTTCGCAGCGTAAGACTTTACTCTCAGCCATTGGAGCTATCGATCTAGATGATTCACAGTTAATGGCATTTGATTTGGACCAGTCCGAACCCCGCCTGCCTTCCAATTTATCATTCCAAGTTTCTGTCTCCATTCGGAATTTTGTCTTCCATCGATGCATTATTGATGAAGGTGCTTCTACATGTGTCATGCCCATCTCCATCTAGCAGAAAATGGGATCCCCCACTCTCCAGCAATCCTCTACTGCATTGCGAGCCTATGACGGCCGTTCAGCTCAACCACAAGGCTTATTGACCAATGTCCCCGTCCAGCTAGCTGGCAAAACCGTCCTAATCAACACCGAGGTTATCAATGCCTAGCTCGATTATAACCTATTACTTGGCCGCAGCTACATGTATGCCATGCGGGCAGTCGCTTCTACCATTTTTCGTATCATGATGTCCCCCCATGAGGGACACGTGGTCACGGTTGACCAACTTACTTACCACGATCCCAATGCCCCTGCGGCGCCCGAAAATGTTCTCCCCATGGTAGAACAACCTATCTCAGATGCCACCAACACAGTCGTTTCTTCTATAGGGCCCGTGCTCCCCATGGTTGAACTACCTATTTCAGATGCCACCACCTCATTCGTGTCTTCAGTGGGTCCCGGCGTTTACTCAGATGCACCAATGATCTCAACCTTCCCATCTATTCCATCCCCATCTCCTACCACTGAAGTGTCCAACCTATGCACCCTGTCCCACATCACGCGGACTCTTACTAATCAAACACCTTTATTGCCTAAACCCCCTTTGGTACCTAGTCACATTGGTGCTACGCCCATTCATACTATTCCTTTCCTCTTCCCTCCCTCAGGAGTGGCTAGCGCCCCGGTCATGGCTACCCTCAACCTCCCTGGTTTAACCTTGGGATTACCCATTTGGTATCTTTCGCCTCCCGTTCATCCCCCGACACCGGATTTCATCCTGCAACCGGTGCAACCCATCATCACTACTAATCAACCACCTCCCGGTGTCACTACCCCGTCGCCCTTCGCAAAACCTCCCCCTCCTCTTACCAAGCCCACTGGGGGCAGAGGCCCCCAACCTTACACCGCTGTCCCACCTGCTAAGACAGTCAAAAACCCCCCTGTGTTTTGTGCTCCTCCCAAATGCGCACTATGCGATGAGTTGGGCCATGCAACTCACTTATGCCCTCAGTTACCGGCATTAAAGAGGTACATGCAAATGCTTGACGACGACCCCACCATCCCGGTTGTCCATCTAGATCCAACCCCTATGCCTCGCAACAAATCCCTGGGCACTAACCACTCCTGTGCCTTATGCGAGGTTTACGGGCATTACTCCCATCATTGTCCCGATCTCCCCGAGTACAGGCTAGCTCTCTTTGATATGAACAATCCGAAACTTGAGACGGCACCACTCATTATTGAGGAAATCCATTCCCCGGTCTCTTCCCCTTCCGAAGAGGTTAATACCACTCTCTTTGAAATAAACAATCTGGATCTCGAGATGGCCCGCCTCACCATTAAGGAAATCCACTTCCCGGTCTCTCCCCCTTTCGGAAAGGTCAATCCTGTTCTTTTTGAGATGAACCATTTAGATCTTGCAAAGCCATCACCCACCATTGTGGAGATCCACCCCCCGAACTCTCCCTCTTCTGAAGAGATTAATACCATATATATGATCTCTTCCGTCACTACACCCCCGTCAATTGATTTGACGACCCAAACATTCCATACGGATGAGGAAATTCTCGAAGCTCTCACTGCCCCGGACTATCCTTGGGATGACATGCACCATCGTTCCTACTTTCTCCCAGATGAATCTTCCTCTAACACTGCTACCCAGTTTGCAGTTGAATCCAAAGACTTCCTTCCCCCTAAGGTCGACTGGTTCAAGGACCCTATTCCTGCTCCTGACACCTTTGAAGAGGGTAACATGGCCAACATCTCACCTGTCATCCAAATTGACATCGCTGCCCCAGGAGGCACCCCCGAACTCATCGCTTTAGGAGCATCTTGCACTGAGCAGGAGATCGAGGAATACAAAACACTCTTCAAAGAATTTCGTGATGTCTTTGCCTGGTCCTATACCGAAATGCCGAGTCTTGACCCTGCCATTATAGAGCACCACATCGACACATGGCCTGATGTACCCCCCGTTCGTCAGAAACAACGTCCCATTCATCCCTAGCTACACTTTTGGAATCAACACGACGAGACTGTCACGATGGTCACCTCGTTGCATCATTTTTTCTACGTCAATTTTTCATCCCTTTTTAGACACCACTAGTCGCCTCGATTTACGCGCCACTTCGGTCGTTCTCTGTTTTTCACACTGTTTATATTGCCGGATTCATTTTTCCACGCTCGTGATGATGCTTGAGATCATTTCTCGCTCTCACTTGGCACAATTTCAACATTGTGCCACGACACCTTGTTGCCTCGGTTTACGTGCCACTTCGGCCGTTCTCCATTTTTCACACTGTTGATATCGCCGGATTCATTTTTTCTAGCTCGTGATGATGCTTGAGATCATTTCTCGCTCTCACTTGGTACAATTTCAACATTGCGTCCCTACACCTTGCCGCATCAATTTGCGCGCCACATCGGCCATCATCAGATTATTTCACACTTTTTTACATGAGCCATCCACTCCTGTCATACTGCAAATGTTTCGTTATTTTTCCACCATTCATTCACCCTGCAAGGAGGCCCACCAGTGTTCCCCCCCACCCTCAGTCCTAGTCATCATCAATGTTCCTTGATTAAACACTTCCTCCTTGCCTGGCCATTAATTCAGAGTCTTCTTATTTGCTTTCAGACTCCTTAAAATTGAAAGCAACCACGAGCATGAACTGTCATGGGCTCGTAAAATCCACATGACGGTACCATTCCATTACTTTAGAGTCTTCTTATTTGCTTTCAGACTCCTTAAAATTGAAAGCAACCATGAGCATGTACTGTCCTGGGCTCGTAAAATCCACACGGCAGTACCATTCAATCACTTCAGAGTCTTCTTATTTGCTTTCAGACTCCTTAAAATTGAAAGCAACCACGAGCATGAACTGTCATGGGCTCGTAAATTCCACATGACAGTACCATTCCATCATTTCAGAGTCTTCTTATTTGCTTTCAGACTCCTTAAAATTGAAAGCAACCACGAGCATGAACTGTCATGGGCTCGTAAAATCCACATGACAGTACCACTTTATATCCACACTTCTGCTAGTTCCCTAACTCATGAAGAAGTCCCCCCGCACCTCTTGGCGCTATGATCAATCCTCTCGGCAGCACCCCAGATAAGGTCTCCTTTGTTCAGAGTATTCTGTAGTCTCCCATCATTTTACCACAGTTTCAGTCTACCTCAGCCCAGTCACCCTCAAATCCTATATAGCTATGATCCCTTTACCCCCAGTCAGTTTCATATGCTGCCCGATCATCCCCGCCATCATACTTTGAACACAGGAAGTTTGAGTCCACCCACTCTACTTGCCCAGTTCGTCCCACCAGTTTATCACTCTTACCATCAGTACTATCACAGTTCGGTTTTTTCACCTCACGCTCCTGTCAAAGAAACATCATTTCCTTGACAGTTGCCGGTCTCCCTCTGTCAACGACAACTCCTTTATTCCAGAAGATAGACCTAGAGGTCCCTGCGCCTTGGACACATCACCATCTGTGGTGCGTGCCTACAGACCATTTTGGGAGGAATCATTATTGTCTCTCTGAATGGTTGTTTCTCACATGTTCGACTTCAACACATTGATCGCATCGTTGAGAATCATGCAGGATTCATATCCAGTCCATGATTTGTCGAAGACCCCGGATTTCCCCCGACTCTAGCACATTGGTGAGTCAATTCGGAACGCCCAGTTATATGTTCCCGTGGATGTCCAGGCTACGTTGGCGATTGTATTCGGAAGCCATTCAGTTCTATGCTTCTTTGAGTACTCAGTTCAGTTCCAGATCAGTGTACCATTATGAGTGTGACCCTTGTCACTCTGATCCAACAGCGCATTAGTTCCTTCAGAACCACATTCAGTAGCACTGCTGCCATTCCAGTGTATCATTTTTTCAGCTCAGACATGGTCAGCTCAGCAGTATGTTCCAGATTTGTGTCCCTTCCGGACCCTCATGATATGCACAGTGATTATCCACTACAGGTCCTTCATTTTGGGCCTCACATTGATTTTTATGTATCTTGATACGAGCATGGGAATGCCCGCCTCATCCATCTATTGAGATTCTTCCTCATTCATCATTTGAGGACATGTATATGTTAAGGTCCCCATATTTTGGACCTCATTGTTATTACTATGCTATATCCTGATACGAGCATGGGAATGCCCGCCTCGTCCATCTATTGAGATTCTTCCTCATTTAGTATTTGAGGACATGTATATGTTAAGGTCCCCATATTTTGGACCTCATTGTTATTACTATGCTATATCCTGATACGAGCATGGGAATGCCCGCCTCGTTCAAATGATCAGATGATTCCTCATCCATTATTGAGGTTATGTACTTTTTAGTCCTTGCAGGTGGTTCGAGATCGGTGTTCCGGACTTCAGCTGGTTCTTTCTCTTCTCCACACCCCAGGAAAACCAAATATGACTTATGATGTCCATCAGCCATACGATGAGCTCTTGCCCTCGCACATCAGGGGGCAATCTGTTATCACCCAAAAAGGGTTCACTACCTCATCTACCCCATTACATGGCTCATTTGTCCATTTTCCCACCATATTTCCATCAAAAACCCATAAAACCATGCAAAAAGCCTCCAAAAGGCTTAAAATAACTCCAAAAAGGACATAAACCCCCTTTTTCCTCCAAAAATAGCAAAAAACCCTAAAAGGGAAGAAAAATATAAAATAATGAGGAAAAAGAGAAAAAAAAACCCTAAAAAGATGAAACCCTAATCAGCAAACCCTAAACCTAAAACCGCATGGTTTCCAACTATAAATAAGTGATGGAGACCCCTTATTCCATATCCACAATCACAAGTATCCTGCCTCTGCCAAAATTGCTCATGAAACCCTAGCTCACCATTGAAGCTACTTTCACCGTGAGAGCCCCTTTTGGCCCATTTCCACCATTGGAGAAAGAGAAGAAGCAGCTTGAAGCTCGGAGCCACCGGCATCGGACCAGCGCTACGGACTTCACCAACCTCCACATCGGAGGTAACATCAATAAAGATCATCATTTACTATTTACTGTTTTTTGTTTCATGTTATTTACTTTCTACTGTTTTTGCTTCATGAATGTTTAAATTTAGTTTTTAATTCTGTTATAGCTTTTTAATTCATATATCATTGAACTGCTACTAAGGAATCCATTGTCCTTAGTAGGTACTCATTCGTACAAGCTAGAGCTAAAACCCTAGCAACACCTATGTATTGTAACCTGATTTTTATTTCGGGATGTTTCTATTATGTATTTGAGTCATGTGGTCATACCCCGATGTTTCGATCGGGAGGATTAATAATGTAAACAAGTCATATCAAGTCATTAGGTAAGTCCCCACAGTTTTCGGGCACTTGAGTTATTATACACTAATTAAGGTGTAGGCTCGAGTAGTAATTATTAGGTTGAGCCTATGTGTGAAATGGAAACTTAAGTGAACGAACTAATATAAATAGAGATTGTGTGTCTCTCTATTTATCACTTGTGAATTACATCACTTGCTCTCTCAAGTGTGGCGCACCTTTGGAGAAGGAAATACTTTGGCTTGACAGAAGACAGAAGGCTGTTGTCGTGTTGGGAGGTCATCTTACTGTTTTGGGTTTCACATCTTGTGGTGATACTATCTTAGAGGAAGTTGAGGGGTTTTCTCCATTTATGGTTTACCCTATCAAAACTCTTTGTGTCTCTTGTCTTATGTGATGTGCTTATGTTATTGTTGTGCTTGTTATTCTCTGAGTGAAAAGATCCTAACATAATGCTAGCTTAAATGTTGAAAAACTAACATGGTATCAGAGCTAACCTGAGAAGAAGACATTGTGCAGCTATAGGAACTAGGGCTTCCTATTTTGTGGATCTTCTTCCACAGATTTTCAGCAAAAGTATGCTAGGATGACTCTCCATTGAAGGGTGCATCTTTCTGTCGATGCGAAATTCAATTTCAAACATTTTCAGTTTTGATGTAGAAATTAGGGCTTTCTACAGAAGAGGAATTTTTGAATGAGACTAGCATAGGATTTTTCTCCTCATAAAAACGGAATTTTAGAGACCTGGATCAAGAAATTTGGTTGGGTAAATCTCTGGGAAAGTCAAACCCTAGTTTAACCCCTAGCTAGAGAAACCCTAAATACTAAAACTGCTAAGTTTTGGTACAGTCGCTATATTCCGATATTGGAGAAGTATCAGAAGCAGAAAATTTCAGGGGATGAATATAAAATCATGATGAATCTTGTGTCCAAATATCAGCCTCATATTCTCTATATTCGGGGAGATATGATCTCTCCAAGTTAGGGTTCCAGCCTCTTCCAGAAATCATCCATAAACAGGACACATGGGGAGATCTGCAATATCTTGGGCTACAGAGGTCCAAATGGAATTCCTAAAGATGTTCCAGAAATGGCACGGACTGTACGTTCTGTGGTATGAATATAAGACTCAGAATATGAACCAGTGACACGTGGAAGTCCATACAACTTCGTTGTTCTGAACAGTCCTGTAACAGGTCACCTTGGGAAAAGGATCATAAATCCCAAATGGTGAAACCAATTCTGATGAAACCTATGGTGTTGGATCAGGGACATGTGAGGTTACCTTAGTGAGATATTTCAGACATATAGGATCAGTAAGTTCAGATATATCATAGAAGCAGTAGCAGGAATGTCTGCAGAAGAAATCAGAAAATTAGGGCTTCCTGTTTCAGGAGCTTCCCTCCACTGTTTTCAGAAAAGGAGTACATTGGACAGCTCCATTTGAAGAGATATATCTTTTCATCCAATCAGATTTGAAAGATTACAATTTTTGAAAATTAGGGTTTATGTGACAAACCCTAGATCAGCAAACTCCGGGACAAGGACGGACATCTCAAAACGGTAAGATCTAATCCTTTGCTATTTCCATTTAAGGCTCTCATTTCAATATGATCTATCACAATAGCTTGATGATAAGCTTGGTGAAGTTGACAACTTCCAAGCATAGAAGTATTTGATCTCTCTGAAGAAACTGGATTGGACACCTACATGAGTATAGAGGTTCCAGTTTTAGAGGGAGATGAGGCCAAAGAAGACATCATGCTCATGCTGCAGAGGATGATGAACCATCCAGAAAGAGATCCAGATATGAAATTGAAGATTCTTCAAGCAAGGATGAATATGTTCTAATATCAGCTCTCATAGGTAACATTACTCATGGAAGTGATGATTGGCTTATAGACAGTGGGGCTTCCAAACATATGATGGGATTCAAGGAATCCTTTGTAAGACTGTCATAACATGAATCACCTCACAAGGTGAAACTTGTAGATGACTACCAATATCCAATAAAAGGTAGTGAGGAATCTTCATACAAGCTAGACTCTGGAATGCAGGTTGCATTCATATATGGTCAAATCATCATGTGGCCAAAAGGAAAGACTATCGATGATGCAGTAGTGATTGGAGAACAAGAAGGAGGCTTGTATAAATTGAAGGGATATCCAGAACAAGCCTTGATCCATGATACGGTAGAGCCAAATGAGCTTTGGCATAGAAGGCTTGCACATTTGCACTACAGAGAACTACCTATTGCAAGCAAAGCTATTCCAGAATTTCAAGCTATTTGAAGGGAAGAACAAAAATCAGAATATGACCTAAAGAAGAAGTGAAGAATGCAGAAGTGGTGATGGCCACCTTGAATGGCCTCCCAGGATCATGGAAGAGAAGATAAGACGGGAGCATTTGAAGATCCGGCTCTCACCATCCAAAGAAGATCCCTCAAGCAATGAGGAATATGAAGAAATCAAATCTTGAAGAACCTCTTATCCAACTCAGCATTTGGATAAGAAACGATGCGATTATGAATGAAGAAGATGATGAAGCTGAAGGCTCAAGAAGGAGTCTACCCACAAAACAAATAAAGATAAGTATTTTAATTTCCATTTCACAATATTGTTTTGTTATGCATTTGTTTATATTCAGTTATTATATTATGCATGATAGGATGTTTTTAATGACAGTATACTACTAATATGCATGTAATGGGTAAGTAGCTCATGGTGCTATACAAATTCTCCATTGCTACTTATCTAGAATGAAACCTCTTTGCTGACATATTGGATTAGTGCACAATCTCAATGTTGTCCTGGTAGAGATGGAAGGCATCTAGAAAGTTTCAGTGAGATATGGATGAATGTTGTATTGGCTAAAGTAGTTGCATGATCATATATTTATGCATAAGTGTTTGCCAGTATAAATATTCCTTATGAAATGTTTCTAACCATACAATTGCATTTGACTTGTAGGAAATACCGCATACATAATCGCCTACAAGCAAAGAAGAATGAAGACTTGTTCTAAAGAACAAGTGATGATAGTTCAAAGAAAATGAATAATATGACGAATGCAGTGACATCATTGATGCAGAACCTTCCAGCCACCAAGAAGAAAGGGAAGATCAGTTCAAGAAGAATGATGTCTGGGCGTAGTATCAAGACCTGAAGAAAATTTCATAGTTCCATCATGTAGTAGATGGAAACATCGTGGGATACAAAGCAAGATTTGTAGCATGAGGCTTCTCACAAAGAGAAGGCATAGTCTATGAAGAAATATTTACAGCTAATAGAAGTGAAGTCACATGACATGCATAATCATGTGTGCAAATGAAAGAAGGCCTTGTATGAGTTCAGAAGACACCCATGGGATAACACATACATGATGAGCTTGATGAATATCTTAACCTTTGATACAAGGTTGATAGAGGATGACAAGCTCACAGATGGGTGCAAGATGAGCTTTTGAAGAAGTTCAAGATAGAGGATCTTAGTATCCAGTGATCCTATATGGATACTACTTGTCACTCCAGTACAGAATGTTTTAGTGCATAGAGTACGGAAGACAGAGGGAGTATGATGCTCCGCTTCAGAGGGAGTGATTGCAGAAGATCCTGAGGTTCAACATGGTACGACAGGATGGGCATATTACTGATGATTCTAGGCTTTACTGAGAGTAAAGTGAATTCCAACCTTTGATCCAAGGTTGAAGGTGGAAGACCAGTGATGCTCCTATTATGTGTCGATGCACTATTCTTCTAGGCATGGAGGTGTGGTAGAGTACAGATGGAATCTTCCTTGGACAAGGGAAGTATGCAGTAGAGATCTTGAAGAGGTTCAGGATGATGGACTGCATGACCACACCTATGGCATTGAACATGAAGCTATTGAGTGATGCTTCATTAGAGTCGGTTGATGCTATGATGTATCATCAGATGATTGGGTCCTTGATGTACCTGAGACCAGATATTTGCTTTGTTGTGAACACATTGAGACATATTCACTTGATGGTTGCAAAGCATGAAGGGGTACAGTTGATTATGGGCTCAAGTATGATGTGAATTAGAAGATTAACCTAGAGGGTTATGTTGATTCAGATTGGGCAGGCAGTGCCATCGACAAGAAGAGTACTTCGGGATGTTGCTTTAGTATGGGATCAGGTGTGATCTCTTGGTTTAGCAGGAAGCAATCCTGTGTGGCACTGAGTACAGCTGAAGCAGAGTATGTCATAGCTTTTTAGCTAGTTGTGAGGCAGTATGGCTGCGGAAGCTACTATCTGATATATTTGATCTCCAGTTGGATGCTACCTATATACATTGTGATAACCAGAGTTGCATGAAGTTGTCAGAGAATCCAGTGTTCCATGACAGGTCGAAGCATATCGAGATCAAATATCACTATATCAGGGATATGGTGCAGAGAGGAGCAGTGAAGCTCTTGTATGTTGCGACGGAGGAACAGATAGCTGATGTATTGATGAAGCCATTGGCTAGGCTGAAGTTTGAGTACTTCAGAGAGAGACTTGGTGTTCTCCAGATCGAGGCTTCCTCCTCGAGACAATGATGAGACCCATAGCCATTCTGACATGGTGAGAGGATTGGTTCCTTCCATGGTCGGATGTAAGGGCAATGACATGGTGAGAGGATTGGTTCCTTCCATGGTCTGGATGCCACATCTGGTATGAAAAAGGACCAGCCCTGTGATGCCACATCTGGCATGAAAAAGGACCAGCCCTGTGATGCCTCATCTAGTATGAAAAAGGACTAGCTCTGGGAAGACACATCTAGTATGAAAAAGGACTAGCTCTATGTGGATGCCACATCTATTATGAAAAAGGACCAGCCCTGTGATGCCACATCTAGTATGAAAAAGGACCAGCCCTGTGATGCCTCATCTAGTATGAAAAAGGACTAGCTCTGGGAAGACACATCTAGTATGAAAAAGGACTAGCTCTGTGTGGATGCCACATCTGGTATGAAAAAGGACCAGCCCTGTGATGCCCCATCTAGTATGAAAAAGGACTAGCTCTGGGAAGACACATCTAGTATGAAAAAGGACTAGCGCTATGTGGATGCCACATCTGGCATGAAAAAGGACCAGCCCTGTGATGCCACATCTGGTATGAAAAAGGACCAGCCCTGTGATGCCACATCTGGTATGAAAAAGGACCAGCCCTGTGATGCCCCATCTAGTATGAAAAAGGACTAGCTCTGGGAAGACACATATAGTATGAAAAAGGACTAGCTCTGTGTGGATGCCACATCTAGCATGAAAAAGGGCTGGCTCTGTGAAGACTCATCTAGTATGAAAAAGGACTAGCTCTGAGTAGATGGTACATCCAACATGAAAAAGGGCTGGCTCTGTAGAACTTCCTATGACGAGATAGTATACACATGATGATGACCAGTGGAGATCCAGATCGAGCTATGATCCAGATCCAGTTATGATGACTCTGAGAGATCCAGATTGAGTGATGATCCAGATCTAGCAGTGATGATCTAGATAGAGAGATGATCCAAATACAGTCCAGTGATGTTGATCTAGATTGAGTGATGATCTAGATCCAGTGATGCCATTTTATGATAACCCAGATCAAGAGATGATCCAGATCCAGATGACTTGAAGACGAATATCACTTGAAGACGAAGATGACTCAGAGATGAAGATGATCCAGTTGATGCAGAGGAGAAGACCAGTGCTGAAAATTGTGTCGAAAGAATACCTTCCTAGTTAAGAGGGAGTGTTGATGTATATGTAACTTCGGAATGTATTCTTCTATGTATCCTATGTATTGTAACCCGATGTTTATTCTGGGATGTTTCTATTATGTATTTGAGTCATGTGGTCATACCCCGATGTTCCGATCGGGAGGATTAATAATGTAAACAAGTCATATCAAGTCATTAGGTAAGTCCCCACAGTTTTGGGGCACTTGAGTTATTATACACTAATTAAGGTGTAGGCTCGAGTAGTAATTATTAGGTTGAGCCTACATGTGAAATGGCAAATTAAGTGAATGGACTAATATAAATAGAGAGTGTGTGTCTCTCTATTTATCACTTGTGAATTACATCACTTGCTCTCTCAAGTGTGGCGCACCTTTGGAGAAGGAATACTTTGGCTTGACAGAAGACAGAAGGCTGCTGTTGTGTTGGGAGGTCATCTTACTGTTTTGGGTTTCACATCTTGTGGTGATACTATCTTAGAGGAAGTTGAGGGGTTTTCTCCATTTATGGTTTCCCCTATCAAAACTCTTTGTGTCTCTTGTCTCATGTGATGTGCTTATGTTATTGCTGTGCTTGTTATTCTCCCAGTGAAAAGATCCTAACATAATGCTAGCTTAAATGTTGAAAAACTAACACAAATGTAGTCTAGCGAAGCAGTATATAATGTCTCAACCATTGTACCACATAAACAATGGATAAGGCTAACTTCTTGACGTAATTATATTGAAGTTATGCATCAATAATATTCTGACTAAGATAGTATATAACGTGCTCCTAAATCCCTTCGTCCTCTTGAACTAGAACCATCCCAATCGTCTCTTGAGACGCAACCATGTATAACAAGAAATCATGGCTATAGTTGTGTGTACTAAGAATAAGGTTTGATTCCAAGGATTTCTTAAGTGCATCAAAGGACTTATGGGATCTCTCAGCCCATATGAATGGACTATCTTTCTTCAAAAGGAAGATGAAACCCTTGGTCAAATTGGAGAAATTAACAACAAATATCCATAAGAAGTTAGCAATCCCTTAGAGACTTTGAACATTTCTAATCGTGCACGGGGGATACAATCCATGTATTGCTTCAACCTTCAAAGGATCTATTGATGTAATTGTAACTTCGGAATGTATTCACTTGTATTTCTTATCTATTGTAACCCGATGTTCATTCCGGGATGTATTGTAATGTATTTGAGTGATGTCATACTGCGATGTTTATTCTAGGAAGTTTCTATAACGAGAAATTCACGTCAAGTCATTGTGGGTAACCCTCTTATTGGTCAAGGGTTAAAGTCCCCACAGTTGTGGGGCCCTTGGGTTAGTAGACTATCCTAGTGAAGTTGACCCTGGGTGAGTCATTGTAAGTTGGGGCAATAGTCCTCACCATTGTGTTACCCTCCTATTGGTCAGAGGAGGCAAATTCCCCACAAGTGGTGGGGCACTAGGGTTATTAGACACTCCTAGAGATGTCGGCTCTAGTAAGTAATTGTTAAGTGAGGCTAACATGTTGGAGTGCACTTCAAGTGAACGGAAGAATATAAATAGAGAGTGAGAGCATCTCTATTTATTACTTGCAACACTCACACTCACTTATTGAGGGCGCATGAGTGAGAGAGGAGAAGCTCTCTCAGTATGAGAGAGAGAGACTGCTGCTGTCGGGAGATCATCTTACTATTTTCTGGTTTTACTATTTTGGTGCTGATTCTATCTCTGAGGAAGTTGTGAGGTTTTCTCCTTTATGGTTTCCCCGAGGAAAAATATTTTTATCCCTTGTCTCTTGTGATGTGCTTATGTTTTATTGTTGTGCTTGTTATTCTCTCAGTGAAAATATCCTAAGATCATAATGCTAGCTCATATGATGAAAAACTAACAGGATCAACCCTAATCCCCTCCTTGGACATGATAAACCCTAATAAACAACCACTTTCACATAAAATATGCATTTATGAGGGTTTAACTGGATATGATAACAGTGACATTTTCAAAAACCAAGCGCAAATGATCTGGATGATCCAATCTTAGGTGAGAGTGAGAAACTAAATTTTCCAAATAGACTTTGATATACACTTAAGTTCATGGAAAGAAAAGGTCATGGCTCGCTGAAAGGTATGTTAGATTTTTAACATTTAAGCTAGCATTATATTAGGATCTTTAACTGAGATAATAACAAGCATAGCAATCAAACACAAGAGACAATGAACACAAAGTTTTTCCTCGGGGAAACTATAACTAGAGAAAACCCTGCAAATTCCTCAGAGATAGAATCAACACCAAAATTAAAACCCCAAAACAATAAGATGATCTCTCGACAGTAGTAGCCTCTTTCTTTCTAGCCCCAACAACTTCTTCTCCCTCAGCTATGCACTACAACTGAGTGTGAGTGAGTGTGTGATAAATAGAGGGCTCACTCTCTATTTATACTAATTCCTAACTTGACAATAACTCACTAGAGCCGACTTCACTAGGTGAGTCTAACAACCCTAGGGCCCGGCAACTGCGGGGACTTTAACCCTTGATCAATAGGAGGGTTACACACAATGACTTGACATGACTTGTTTACATTATAAAAAATACCGATTGGAACATTAGGGAATGACATGACTCAATTACATTACAAACACTTCCTAGAATGAACATCGGGGTACAATACATAAGAAATACAAGTGAATACATTCCGAAGTTACAATTACATCAAAACTCCCTCTTAACTAGGAAGGTATTCTCTTGACACAATTTACAAGCATGATTCTTCTTCTCTGTATCATCTGGATAATCATCAAGTCCTCGTAATCTTCATCTTCAAGTCATCTTCATCTAGATGTGGATCATCGCTCGATCTGGGTCATCATCACTCGATTTGGGTCATCATCACTGGATCTGGATCATCACTCGATCTAGATCATCTCTGGTTTTGGAGCATCTCTGTTGGATCATCATCACGGGTGTTATCTCTTGATTCTTCTCATCATAGGAAGTTCTACAGAGCCAACACTTTTTCATGCTAGCTATAGGCCTAGCCTCCATGTACGTATTTTCCAGCACTTATATCTGACCCTAAGTTAGAATGGCCTGCCCAGCACTTACATCTGATCATGTAGGAACTAATCCTATAGTCATATAAGAAAGGCACACCCAGCACTCACATATGACCATGTGGGAACACATCCCACAACCCTGTCAGAAAGGCCCACCACTCACATATGACAACCAATGTTAGAAAGGCCCAGAACTTACATTTAACCATGCAAGGAACCAATCCTATGTACATGTTGAAAGGGCTCTGCACTTACATTCAACCATGTGAGGAAACAATCATATGTGCATGTCGAAAGGGCTCTGCACTTACATTCAACCATGCAAGGAACCAATCCTATGTGCATGTCAAAAGGGCTCTGCACTTACATATGATCATGTAGGAACCAATCCTACAGTCACATCAGAATGGCTCTGCACTTATATCTGATCATGTAGGAACCAATCCTATAGTCACATCAGAATGGCCCTGCGCTTAAATATGATCATGTACGAACCAATCCTACAGTCACATCAAAATGTCTCTCAGTCCCAGACTAAGTGTTCCTGGTAATTGACTAGGTGCCACCATTCCAAGAATGGCATTCAGCGCTTATATTTAATCATGTAGGAACCAATCCTACAGTCACATCAGAATGGCTCAACACTCATATCTGACATGCGAGGAACCAATCCTCTCATCATGACAGAATGGGTCAGCCCTTACATCTGACCATGGAAGGAGCCAATCCTCTCACCATGTCAAAAATTCTCATGGACTCATCACTTCCCTTTGGAGGGAACCTCGATCTAGAGAACACCAAGATTTTTCCAGAAGTACTCAAAATTCACTCTAGCTAATGGCTTCGTCAACACATCATATATATGTTCATGCTTTTTGGTTGCTTAGGGCAGACTCGGGTTCTTATACTATTATCTTAACCAACAAAAAGACCCACAATGTTGGCCCTTTCGGCAACAACCTACGAACAGGTTGCAGTATCACCCGAAATAGCTATGGGGTGCCGCAAAATCAGGTTTTTGCAGGAAAAAGAGGGATATTACTGTACCTTTATCCTTAACAAATATTAATCATACAACACAGAGCTTCGACAGTCACTTAATTAGCTTCACAATTTAGATAAACAGACAGTTACTTGCTTAACCCTTAACTAGGAATTCACAGTGAAGTTAATACTTAACAATATATCTTACTTATCATTCACCTACTTATCAAATGCATAAAACAAAACAACACAAACAAAAAGGAACAACCACAACACAAGATGTACGTGGTTCACCCCCAGTGTAGGGGCTACGTCCACAGAACTGTGTTTTATTCAACTCTTTACAAACAACAGTTATGATCTGCGCACTTAGCTACAGATCCCTGCCCACTTAGCTGCAGGTGTTCTCAATAATCCCAAATCTACGCACTTAGTTGTAGAACCTTTCTCCGATCTGTGCACTCAGCTACAGATATTTTCTTACAAAACCCTCTATGCACTCAGCTGCAGAGGTCGTCCATGCACTCGACTAGGACTTAACCTTAAACCCAAAAATAGGCCTTAGCTTCTTCGCATCAAATTGTCATCATGCAAGAACCTTCGAAGAAGATCTTTTCTCCTTTACATAAGTGCCTATTTATACAAGTGCACTATTACAATACCATGTGTTTAAACCATGGGATTAAAAACCATGCGTTCAAACCATGGGTTAATTACAAAAAGAGGGGGTTCGACCCAACCCTGATACCCCTAAGACTATTTTGGGTCGCAAATCCACTTACAAGCTTCGCACCAAAACCGTGAAGTTGCCAAAATTAAGGACCTTTAAGGTCTGCACCCCAACAATGTTTTGCATCATACTGGAGCTTCACTACTCCTCTCTGCACCATATCCTTGATATAGTGATACTTGATCTCGATATTCTTCGACTTGTCATGTAACACCGGGTTCTTCGAAAACTTCACACAACTATGGTTGTCGCAATGTATACAAGTAGCATCCAACTGCAGATAAAATAAATAATACAGTATATTCCTCATCCATATTGCCTCACAACTAGTTGAACAAGCTGTGACATACTCTGCTTCAGTTGTACTCAGTGCCACACAAGATTGCTTCCTGCTAAAAAAAGAGATCACACCTGATGCCATACTGAAGCAACACCTTGAAGTGCTCTTCCTATCGATGGCACTACCTACCCAATCTGAATCAACATAACCCTCCAGGTTAATATTTTGATTCACATCTTACTTGAGCCCGTAATCAACTGTACCCCTCAGGTACCTCAGAATATGCTTTGCGGCAATCAAGTGAACATGTCTTGGATCTGTTAGGAACTGGCTCAAGGTGTTCACAGCAGAGAAAATATTTGGTCTCATGTTCATCAGGTACATCATGTACCCAATCATCTGATGATACATCATAGCATCAACTGCTTCTGATGAAACATCACTCAATAGATTTAGGTTTGATTCCATAGGTGTGGTCATGGCCTTGCAATCCATCATCCCGAACCTCTTCAGGATCTCTACTGCATACTTCCCTTGTCTGAGGGATATTCCATCTGCATTCTGCCACACCTCCATGCCTATAAAATAGTGCATCATACCCAAGTCCTTCATTTCAAACTTGGTAGCAAGCTTTCTCTGCATATCAACAATCAACCCATCCATACCTATTACAAACAAATCATCTACATATAGTAGGATCATCACTAGGTTTCCATCTTCAACCTTTTAGTAAAGGTTGGAATCTAGTTTACTTTTGGTAAAGCCCAAACTGGATAGAAAGCCATCAATTCTTCCATACCATGTCATGGGTGCCTGTTTCAAACCATACAAGGATTTCTTCAATCTACACACATGAGACTCCCTGTCATGTGTCTCAAAACCGAGTGGCTTCTCCAAATACACTTCCTTTTCCACTACACCATTCAAGAAAGAAGTCTTGACATCTATTTGGTGTATCTTCCATTTCATCACTGCAGCCAGAGAAAGTACTGATTTGATGGAATTGTATCTAGCTACAGGTGTAAAGGTTTCTTCATAATCTATTCATTCTTTCTATGAGAAGCCACAAGCCATGAATCATGCTTTATATTTCTCTATGCTACCATCTCCAACATGCTTGATCTTGTAGATCCATTTGGAAGTTACAACAGAATTCCCTTCTGGTCTTGGGACAACATCCCAAACATCATTCTTCATGATCATATGATACTCTTCGATCATAGAATCCTTCCATTATTTCCTTTCTGCCACTTCTTCATAGTTGGAAGGTTATTTATTGATAAAGTCACATAATAAAGCTACATACTTGAAGCAAGACCTGGTCCTCTTTCTGTCTCTATGATTTTATTCTGGAGCCCCATATCTTTCTGCACCTTGCATAGCTTCTCGTGCCCAAGTAGGTTTCCTCTTGTGAGGATTTTTCTCCTGAGGTGGATTTATAGGTTCTTGAGGTTTTTCAAATTCTTGACCTTCTTCTTGAGTTTCTTCATTCATGGTTGTGTCATGAATTCCGGGTTCTTCCATTTCTTCATGTTCTTCAGCATGTCTCTTTCTGGATTTATTGTAAGCCGAGTCTTCGTCAAATGTTACATCCCTGCTGATGTCGATCTTCTTGAATCATGGGAAGTATATTCTGTAAGCCTTCAAGCTTTCAGAGTATCCCACAAATATACCCTTCTTTCTTGAAGGATATAACTTTGTCCTCTTTTATTTCAGATTGCATATGTACACTGGACAGTCGAATATTCTAAGATGGCTAAATTCTGGTTTTTTGCTGGAAAATAGTTCTTCAGGTGTCTTATTCTCGAGTACTCTGTGTGGAGTACGGTTCTGTACATACACCATTGTTCTTGCAACTTCTTCCCATAGATGCATGGGAAGATCTTGATCATGAAGCATTTCTCTTGCAGCTTCCATGATAGTTCTATTCTTCCTTTCTGCAATCCCATTCTATTGTGGATTATATGGAGTGGATAACTCCCTCTTAATCCCTGAATCTTTGGATAACTCTTTGAATTCATTTGATGTGAATTCTTTGCCAATATTTGATCGAAAGGTCTTGATCTTCTTTTCTGTGTGGTTCTCGATCAAGGCTTTGAATTCCTTGAACTTGCTCAAAACTTCATCTTTGTTCTTCATAAATTAGATCCATGTCTTCCTAGAAAAATCATCAATAAAAGAAACATAGTATACATACCCGGTTAAAGAACTGGATGACATTGGACTGCATACATCAGAGTGAATGATTTCCAAGATTCCTTTTGCTTTACTTTCACTACTTGGAAATGTCTTCTTTGTGTTCTTTCCTTTCGCACATCCTTTGTATAATCCATCATGTTTTGCCCGAATTTCTAGAATACCTTCAATAGCTTTGCTTGCAAGTGGTAGTGCTCTGTAATGCACATGTGCAAGCCTTCTATGCCAAAGTTCATTTGGCTCTACTGTGTCATGGACCAAATATTGTTCTGAATTTCCCTTCAATTTGTATAATCCTCCTTCTTGTTCTCCAATTACTATTGCATCGTCAATAGTCTTTCCTCTTGGCCACATGATGACTTTCCCATCTACAAATGCAACCCTCATGCCTTTTGCATCCAGTGCTGATATGGAGAGAATATTCTTCTTTAGTCCTGGCACAAACAAGACATCCTTCATTTTCATAGACTTTCCAGAGTCTAGATTGTAGGAGGATTCACCACTAGATTTTATGGGATATTGGTAGTCATCCCCAAGTTTCACCTTATGGAGTGAATTATGTTTAGATAGTTTCTCAAAAGATTCTTTGAATCCTTTCGTGTGTTTGGAAGCCCCACCATCAATAATCCAATCTTTGATTCGATGTGTGACAGTTCCCATGAGAGCGGAGATCAAAACATATTCTTCATCACTTGAAGAGTCTTCACTTTCTTGTTTTACTCTCTTTTAGGGATAATTTTACGCGTGAAATTTAGCCCAGTGGGCTATTTTTCCATGTTTTTCTCCCAAAAAATATTCACCATTTTGCATGTTTTGAAGCCCTGTTTCATCCAATTTTGATGGGTGTTGTTCAAGAATAAAAATCCTTATAACTGAGGGTCTGGGGTTACCAACGTACTTTTAAAACTTGCAGACAATAAGATCTAAAGTACAGAAATGAAATAGGAATATATGATAAACTCACCCATCAATGACGGTTCATCCAAGCTTTGTCTTCTTCCATCCCGCTTCTCTCCAAAGCTTTTAGGGATGCACCTCCTTCACCTACAAAGAGAAAATCCTCCAAATACAATCTTATACATGTATATATAAAAAATTAGATAAACAATATATAGAGTGCTTAATCATAAATGTTCATCAAACCATGATACATAAAGATATTCAACATGCATTTGGAATAAGGATTCTCTTTATTAACAATAGTGAATGAGATAAGTGTACAACCCAATGCCTGAAACAAGGACTCCTCTGCAACCAAAGGATTCTGAGTTCTGCTGCTCCAAAGACTTCTCAAGATATACCACCAGCATAACTTTGCTTTCCAAGTATGATTGATTAATGCCCTCCCCAAGGCCTCTATTTATACTTAGGAAAATAGAGCAGTTTCGAAGGTTGAGGAGGTTGAGACAGTTAAGATAGTTAATTTTTAAGGCTTAACAAATCTCCATTAATTGTGTTTGTTATTTTTAATATTGAATGGAGGTGTACATGAGTATTGATACTGGCAACCCATGTATGACACGTGAGTTGCTATAAGGGAAACCCGCGTATAGATCTGTATGCAGGTTGCAATAACAATACCCACGTACAGTATGTGATATGCTATGGATATAGTCATGTATGTACGCGAGTTTCTATGGAAAGAGTCACGTATAGCAATCAACATGTAAAAAAGTAAAAATGGAAATCTAGGTGGATAGTGAATGCATCTCATGTCATGCCCATCTATAGTGTTTTAGGCAACCTTCAATCCATAAATGTCCTTTTGTGCACCGACATATGAAGTGTCGGCACTCATATAGAGAAGTTCCATTTGGGATGATAACAGATGCCCCCTAATGTGTGAGGTCAGAGGGAAGCGATGTCTGAAATACATTATAATCTTAATCTTTGGAGAACTCAAAAATCCAATGGTGCAGAGGTAATACCTGAAACAAATACATAATAATTGCATATACAAAGTCATATCTAAGGAAGTTATGTTCAATATACTGGAACACTATCTCCTTTACAAATGTTTGATTACATCATATAATATGGGTACAAGACCACATATA
This sequence comes from Pseudotsuga menziesii, assembly GCA_001517045.1. NCBI lineage: Eukaryota > Viridiplantae > Streptophyta > Pinopsida > Pinales > Pinaceae > Pseudotsuga > Pseudotsuga menziesii. The sequence continues at coordinate 21,782 of LPNX011113130.1, forward strand.
TTACAAAGGTGGATCGAAGTCACAATATACAATCATGATGAGTCTTCAAATATCTGGAATCTATGTACATAGGTAGAACATAATCGTGGGAAACTTAGTCCATAGAAGGGGAACTAAAGTCTTCATAAACAATCCCAAAGAACCTGTACAATCCAAGCCATGTGAATAGATGTAAGTTGAAGTCGAACATGGAGAGGATTCAATAGTTTGTCAATCAATAGGTGATAATTGACAACTGAAGCAAAGGAATTCACTAATGATGAAAGTGAATCCAAAGGTACAAACGTCAAAACTCTAGGTCTTCGTCATCAGGAAGTGCTGAAGTGGAACCATACTGTGATAAGGAAGGTAATAGATCCTCCAACGGATCACAAGAGTGACTAGGAACTAGGTAAAGGAAGGGAGACACAAGTGATAACATATACGACAATGATGGGATCAGGATATAGATCAGACATTGAGTTAAGTCCTTGAACAGTGAGCACGACACAGAGATAACCGAAGGCAGCTTTTAACTTTATAGATAGCACAACTAGACTTATCTGTCATGTAGGAGACATGATCAGATTCCCCAGGTAGAACAAACAAGAGGAGGAGTAATAAACTCAAAGTAATAGTTGAACTAAATGTGAACACTAAGACATGGGTATCGGAAAAGATAGAGAGTGCTATGTTCAAGGATGGCTGGCTACCACTAACTGAAAACAAGAGAAAAACTTCTTCCTTACCTTCCCTATGAAATTTTAACTAGTCTAGGGAAGTCAACTCGAGTCTCTCTTCATTTTTTAACAAGCTTGAAGAAAAGAGGGAATATTGCTTGATAGTGTTACTGATTCATGGATTTAAAGAGCCCGAACTAGTACATGCTCAGTTGGTATTCTTACATTTAGAGAGTCTAAAAACTCCAAAGAAGACTCCAGGGCAGTTCTTTTTCATCCAATTTAGTCTCTTGAGGCTGGAAAAGTATAAAACATACCATAAAAGAACTCTCTTAACTTCCATAGAAGAAAAGGTGAACCTTTTTCGTACTTAGTCAAGGAGGTTTGAAAAAGGTTAAATTACCACCTACCCAACTCTCCTTCAAGAACAACATAAATAGCTTGAGTTTTACGAGTGTGAAGGAAATCGAGATCACTCGGAAATATCCATTTGAATATGAGAAATGGGGCTTACAACAATAAACTCGATGCTTTGTTCTTTAGTGTTTAACGAGCATGACAAAGACATAAAGTACACTCGAAATCTTTTTCATGTTTAGGTCCAGAGCATGAAAAAGAGAAAACCAAGCTCATACTGGGAGTTCCTTTTCCATTAATTTAGTCCCTCAGGTTTGGAAAAGTAATAAACCTATGCCTGAGAATACTCTTCTCAATTCCGTAGAAAAGAGAGTGTTCATTTCTTGTATTATTTCACATGGTCTGAGAAAGTGATAACCTACCACCAATGTGGATTCCCATTCACATATTCTTAACGAGCCTGAATGGACAAGTTTACTCGATAGTCAAGTCTATTTTGAGGAGTCAGACCTAGGCCTAAAGAAACTCAATATCTTTCCTGTGAAGTTTTAACGAGTCTGGAAAAGTAAACTCACAGCCTCCTTACTATTTTTAATGAGCTCGAAGGAGAGCAGAAAGAATGCTCTAAATGCGAGGAGACGAGTGTCAGGGGCAAGAAAAACTAGTTCCAAGTGCGAGGAACAATCCTATGCATAATGCAAGGAACATGAGTAAGATAAATACACTCGGGGAAGGTCTCCTCAAGGTAAAGGGTGTCAAGTTGCAAAGGAAAAATGATACAAGGGTTAGCGAAGATGAGAACAAAGATGAGGGATTATACAATGAGCTAAAAGCGTGGAAGCCAGCATCAAGCTCATAAGTGTGAGAAGGGCACATGAAAATGTAGTTATAGCTTGAAAAACAAGACAAGGATAGTAAACAGTTCTGAATCCAACTAAGAATCCTGTCTCCAAGAAACAACAGTATCAGGATCATATTCAAAAGAAAAGTTCTGATAGAGGTCACTTTGGTAGAAACACATGTGACTTTGCTATCTTCTACAAAAGGTAAAGTCAAGGTAGAATCGACAAAAGAATATTCTATAGTACAAAGGCTTAAGGGTTTATAATCTTCAAGATCAACCTCAAAAGGAGAGAAAATATCAACAAGGGAGATAGAGCCCGCAAGAACAAACTTAGTATCACGGGAGTTGAAAAATTCATAAGAAAAATCAAACTCATCAGGATCACTGACTTGTTGTTCAAAGGAAGAGTCAAAAGACTCAACAAGACCAACATAAGAAGAAAGGTCAGGCTTACTAGGAAAATCAAGGTTAGACTTAGTCACAACTGAACCAACATCCAAAAGAATGTCAAACTATATAAAAGACTCTAGGAAGACTTCATCCGAAGGGAGGATATCATCCGAGATAAGACACATGTCTAAACTTTCAAATGGATCAACAAAGTGGAGAGCATGCTCCATAGTCTGTATACAATGACTCACCTGGTCAAGTGCTAGGACCATGTCCTAAGAAGCTAAGCATGAAAATAGAGGCTTCTTCTCAGTAACAATTGGACATAAAGGACATGAGGCCACATAGCTCACCTGTGGTGGGGTAGTGTCTATAGAAACACTGGAAATCAATAAAGGAAAAACCTGGTCTCTAGTTGGGCCAGGAGAAGGATCAAGAAAATCCAACTGATCGATAGTGACAATTTCTTCACCATGATTAAAGTACATTAGATGAAAGAATGTTAACACCACATATTACATGGAATAGATATAATCGCGTCCGAGGAGCATATTGAAGTCCAAGGGGTCTTCTATTAAGATGAAGTCAACTAAGACGGTCTTCCCACCCAAAGTAATAGATGTTTGAAAAAGAATTCCCAAGGCTATATAAGTTCTTATATCAAACGCCAGTAACTGACTAGCAGTCGACACAAGACTGGTAGATACCATGCCTCGCCAAGCACAAGCATACAAGATACTAACTAAGACTCCTTCATCAATAATACAACAAGCAATCGTGTATGATTCAACTTTGACCTTTATCTAGAAAGGAGCATCAGAAGGAAGGCATGGCTCAACTCAACTATCCCAATAAAAGGAAGCAATCCGAGAGCTTGGTGGGGGTTGATTCGAAGCAAGTTCAATGCCCCTTTGTTCAGTAAGTCTTGAACTGGAAATGAAGAAAATGTGGCTAGCAGACACTTCACTCTCCAAAGGATGAGTGGGATTGATCGATACTGAAATCGATTCAACCACTTCATCAAAGTCACTCTCCATAGGGAGAGTGGGATTAACCAAATATGACATTGGTTCAATCACATTAGGATCACTCTCCAAAAGAAGAGTGGAATCGACCAAATTTGAGATTGGCTCGACCACTTGATCAGCCAACGTTTGAGTAGGGTGTTGAGAAACTATAAGTTGTTCAAAAATGGGATGACCATGAAACCAAACTCTTCTTACCTCTTGAATAGAAGGGCATTTATAAGTAAGGTGGTATCCCTCACAAATATTACAAGGAAATGTGGGCTTGTGTTTTGAATGGGTAGTGTTTTCAACATTGTCAACATGACTCGCAGTGGCTGACGAATTGTCTTCAGCATGAACTACAAGGGCTAAGAGACTACCCCCAACATGGCTTGTAGAGGCCGAGAGACTAGGTCCAAGATTACCTACAAAGGTTGAACGGGTGCCCCCTTGCTTATGTGCCTTCTTCCTATTCCTCCTTCTTTTACTCCTTTTAGACTGTTGGTTACTAGTATCAATACTTTCATTACATGAGGTAGAAGGAGTAGGAGAATCAACTATAGGTGAAGGGGGAGAAATGTTTTGATGCCCTTTAAATAAGGATCTTACTTGAGAAGCATCAGGATAATTAAGGTCAGTTGGAGTGGAAAAAAACCACACCGGTAGCCCTAGGGTGAATCCAAGTAGATTCAAAGTGGCCATCAAAGGAACACCACCATTCCTTGTGAGAGGAATAGTACAAGGAGTTCCCAGCATGGGGATCCCTTGGTTGGTGTTCAAAGGGGTGTTAGCCATAGTTTCAAACTAGGAGGAAAAGTCTGAGGTTGAAAGGAAACCCAAAATTATAAAGCACACACCTAAAGGCACACTAAGTACAGACAAACCACACAGCACTCACTAAAAAAAATTCCTAAAGTCAAATAGACAAATAGGTATAAGATATGTTTTCCAAGAGAAAGCTGATAGATAGTTACTTGGTGTCCCTATAGATGTTCTTAGGCACAAGCGAAGGAATCACCCACCGCCCTCCCACACCTTCTATTGGGGTTACCTTCCAAGCTCGTCCAAGGTCAACCAGAAATAGCCTTCTGGTGTACCTGTATATGAACCCTAGATGTCAAAGAGACTAAAGGATACCTTAACTATATTGACAGTCTGGGGGGATAGTCACAAGCCTAGTTTGTACGCATGGGTACGGTAGCTAAGCCCAAAACTTTGTCTAGGACAGAATCCCCATATGTGTAAAAACCCTGGTTTACATTTCGACAAGGAATTGGAGGGTTATCTCCTCAGTCCAAGCCTCCACATGGCCTCGTGCTTAACTCCCATTTGATAGGAGCTTCCCAAATAAAATCAACATAGAAAAGGGTTTACCTAGTGATTAGCCAACTATGTCTGAATTTTAACACTTGTGGGGAGTTTAAACTCCCTAATCCACAAGTCTAGCCTAAGCTAGTTGGTGTATGACCCTATAAAATAAAACTTACTAATAATTTTTAAATTATATCGTTTATTTTAAGGGTTGTTTTTAGTCAAAGGGTAAATTGCATGAAACTTATGTGGTGTTTTGAGTCAAAGTTGAAACAAAATGACCAAGCAAAGAGAAATGAAATGTAAAAAGAAAACTATTCTCTTTCTTTTCCAAGTAGAAACTTAGAAGCCACAAAATAACAAATCCTTTTATTTTTTTTCAAAAATAATGATATGTTATGCAATCTAGACTAATAAACTAATCTACATGCATATAAAGCAAACATGTGTTTTTCTTTTTCTTTTATAAATGCAAAAGAAAACTAAGACTATATTTTTTGCAATTTTTGAGATTATCTTTAAAAACTGAAAACAAAACTACTGTATGCAAATCAAATGCAAAAGTTTCTAAATGTTTTCTTTTCACTTTTTAAAATGCTCAAAGACTACTATGCACCTAAATGCACAAAAACTTGAGCATGCTTGGATAAACAAACTGTATAAAGTAAGAAAAGTGAAGTAAAACAGATTAATAAGACCAAGGATCAACCAAGTAAGGAATACTTGGAACCCTAGCTTGGGTGGGCACAATGACAAGAAATCACTGAAATCATCAAAAGGCAAGTGACAAACCAATCACTATCTAAAGATAGAATGGGAAATACAGTGTCCAGAACCCTGATCACTGATTTGGACAACCAACACTTGAACCTATAACCCAAACAAGAAAATCCACTTCAAGCTGCTAACTAAAGACAATCCAAACAAAAAGAACTCAAGGGCTTTACAAGAAAGCACAAGGTGTGGCCAACAAGGTAATCAAATAGACAGTGTAATGCTCATAAGAAAGACCAACCAGCAAACAAATTTTATAAACACCCTTATAACCAAGGGTTTGGGGTTACCAATGTACTCTTAAAACTTGCAGACAATCAGCTTTAAAGTACAGAAAGGAAATAGGAAGATATGATAAACTCACCCAATTAACGACGGTTGATCCAAGCTTTGTCTTCTTTTGTCCTGATCATCTCCAAATCTTTAAGGGATGCACCTCCTTCACCTACAAAGAGAAAATCCTCCAAATACAATCTTATACATGTATATATAACAAGTTAGATAAAAAATATATAGAGTGCTTAATCATAAATATTCATCAAACCATGATACATGAAATATTTTCAACATGCATTTGGAATAACGATTCTCTTTAATAACAATAGTGAATGAGGTAAGTGTACAACCCAATGCCTGAAACAAGGACTCCTCTGCAACCAAATGATTCAGATTTCTGCTCCTCCAAAGACTTCTAAAGATATACCACCAGCATATCTTTTCTCTCCAAGTATGATTGATTAATGCCCTCCCCAAGGCCTCTATTTATACTTAGGAAAATAGAGCAGTTTTGAAGTTTGATGAGGTTGAGACAATTAATATAGTTAATGTTTAAGGCTTAACAAATATCCATTAATAGTGTTTATTATTTTTAATGTCGAATGGAGGCATACGCGAGTATTGATACTGGAAACCTGCATATGACACGCGAGTTGCTATAAGGGAAACCCGTGTACGGATCTGTACACGGGTTGCAATGACAATACCCGTGTATATTACGCAATATGTTGTGGAGATAGTCGCGTATGTACGCGAGTTGCTGTGGAAAGAGTCGCATACAACAATCAACATGTAAAAAGGTAAAAATGGCAAGCTAGGTGGATAGTGAATGCATCTCATGTCATGCCCATCTATAGTGTTTTAGGCAACCTTCAATCCATAAATGTCCTTTTGTGCACCGACATATGAAGTGTCGACACTAGGATGGAGAAGTACCATTTGGGTTGATAACAATGGGGTAAAAAAATTTCACCCTAAAAATCACCAAATTATTATATAAACAATATAAAATCCTTGGAAATTAAAATATTTTTTGAAAAATATCGCCAATCATTTTATAGTTGGCATTTTAAGAGTTGGTAATATTCACCAACATTTATACACTTTTAAATAAGTATGGTTCCTTAAAATCATCCCTGCTCTCTTTCTGGGAGGATCATCATCCTCATTAGTGTGAGCATGATGTCTGCTTTTGGAGTTCTTCTTCTTCTTAGATCCACTCTTATTCATGGGACAATTTCTATCAATGTGTCCTCTTTCATCACATGTGTAACATCTAAGTTTGGATGGATATTTTTAAACAAAATTATCTTTTTGATGAGAATGCTTACCTTGGTAATGATGATTTTCCCTTCTGCCTTTCTTGGAGTGTACTGTGAGAGCTTCATATTCACTTCCCATCTTTTCTTCTTGAGCTGCTCTTCAAGATTCTTCTTGTGAGGATTCTTCCTGTAGTCTACTGAACTTGATTAGCTTCTTTCTAGCACAGATTACTTGGATGAAAGAATCCCAAGACCTAGGGAGACCATTCAAGGTTGTCATCGCAATTTCTGCATTCTCCACTTCTTCATCTACTGCTTCAAGTTGTCCTTTGATCTGGGAGACCCTTGTAAAGTATGACTGGATGGTCTCCTCATTCTCGATGTTTACATTCTTCAACTGGTTCCTCAAATTCATCTTTCAGTTTATGTTCTTACCTTCAAACAGTTTGGTTAGGGCATCAAACATAACTTTAGGTGTCTTGAGGGAGGACAGCTATGGTATGAGGTGATCCTTTATTGAATCAGAAATAATCCTCTTATCCATAACCAACTTATTTTTATGTAAGGACTTAGCCTCATCTTCCTCTGGAACTGGAACCTTTTCATTGTTGTAGGAGTACAAACATTTTCTTCCAGGACCAGGGAGATCCTATACTTCCAGGCTCGGAAGTTATCATCTCCGTCCAGATTTTCATCAAGCTTGGTATGATGAGACATCTTAACTGAGAACCTCAAATGGAAATAAAAAATATTTAGATATTACAAGGTCAAGATGTCGGAACTGGATTTGGTGCTGAATTTTTGTAGTGCTGGTTCAAGAGTAGATTAGGGTTTGACTTTCCCAGAGTTTTGTCCAACCAAATGCTTTGATCTTGATATCTAAACTTTGATTTTGAGGTGTTGTAAAGGAAATTATTCTATGGCTAGGGTTTAAGATGCCATCAACATACTAGGGTTGAAAGAGAGATGCACAATGTTTAGCAAGCATACATAAGCAAGTTTCAGAGATAAGAAAGGTCCACACCTGATTAACTGAAGGCTGGTCCAAGCTTTCTCTTCAATCCTCTTCTTGCTCCTCTCACTCCAAGAGACCCGCAAAATAAATTATACCTTCCTCAAACCATTATGACCACATATAAAGAAATGATAATCAAATAAACATGAGATAATAATCTGACTAACATCATCATATGATCATAAACAGAAATTCATTCACACATTGAACAATGATTTGGGGAAGAAGAAGGACATCACATCTTTATTAATCTTGAAAACAAGTACAATTATACCTTCTCTTCAAGTTCTCCACCTCACAAAACCTTGATCCGGTTCTGCTACTTCTCTTCTCCAAAGAACTTAGCCTCCAAGCTCTGCAACACAAGGGGATGACCACCAGGGAAAAGGTGTGGGAAAAGAGAGCTCCAAATCCTCCAGCATAACAATGCAAAAATTACAGTCTCCTCTCATGGACCTCCCTACCTATATTTATATGGTTAAGGAAGAGTTAGGGGTGAAGACAAAGTAGTTACAACTGAAGGAGTCAGTTGCATAACTACCCAAACTACCTGAAATTCAAAAGGCGTGTTTTTTGACATTTTTAAAAGGCATACGCGGGTTGCATAACTGGACAGTCGCATACATGAAAAGTATACGTGGGTTTATAGTACATAAAGTCATGTATACATAGCATACGCGGGTACTACAGAGAGCAACTCGTGTATCATACGTGGGTTTGACTTAAGGCAAGTCGAGTATAGACCAAAAAAAAAAACTCATTTTTGAGGTCTTTCTAGGAATTTTTAGACTTTGGTGTCTTCTAGAAAGTTTTATCTAACATAAATACCAGTCCAACATTGTAGAGATGAGGTTAAACAGAGTTACAGAACTCAACATATGGGTCTTCCAAGTTAGGTGTTTTTTCAGTGACTTTTCATGAAGTGTCATCATGGAAGTGTCGACATGCGGCGAAGTCATGAGAAAGTGGTCATAGGCAGAGAAGTGTCATTTTGAGATATAACAGATGCCCCCTACTGTGTGAGGTTAGAGGGGAAGGCGATAGCCGAAATACATTATAAAGGAAACAGCTGAGTATGGAGAGAGCAGAGAATCCAAGATCGAAGGTTCAAATGAAGGTACCTGAAAGAGAGATAAATGTTAGAAAAAATGATATCTGGGACATACAAGTCCATGTACAAAACATTGCCATAAATATATAAGGTAGATCCAACATATGTATAACTGATGAAACTATCATGGTCGCTCAATATGCAAAAATGCACCATATCAAATCTAAAGGAGCCATGGCCACAAATGAACAAGGTGGATCCATGCTCAACATTCGATCATAGCCACAAAAATACAAGGTGGATCTATGTCGCAGCAAAATGTCATATAAATTATAAAAAGGTCTTGCACAACTTGGGCAATATCAAAATATGACAATGCTACTGTCGGCCCAAGGTCTTCAATCCAAACCACCCAAAAAAGGTACAAATCCTAACCATGCGAATAAAGGGAGTTGAATTCGAACATGGAGGAAACTGTTTGATTACTGGTCAATAATGAGAACCGTTAACAAACATGAGGGAAACCACCATTAATGAACATGTTCCCCAAGGTACCTAGTACATTCTAAAAAGTGTGATTACAAGGACTTGAAGTCAAACACTTGAAGAATCCATCGAGTAGGAGACATTAAGGTATCCCCACTACCCAATAGCGAGGGAAATTGCCACTAATCACAACAATCCCCAAGGTACTGTCATAAAAACTCTAAATCTCATTCCCAGAGCAAGATGTGTTGCATTTGATAGGAATAGATCCATTGGAAGGAAGGCATTAAGGCATCCTTCATCATCCAACATGAGGTAAGTCAAAGACTAATTGGATCTGGAATTGGTACTGAATTTCACGACAAGGAACGCTGAAGACATGATGTAATGAACTGATACCAGGGAATGGCCGACACAAAAGGTCAAGGAAAGTGTAGAATGGTTGACAAAGGTTTAATCCTTGAACAGTGAGCATGACACAAAAGTGACTTAGGCAGCTTTTGACACAAAAGGACCAACGAAACAAATCTGCAATGTAGGAGACATTGACGGATTCCTCATATAATTGGAAAAGAGACCAACTGGAGGAGTAAGAAACTCTAAATCAAGATAAGTTCAAAATACTAAGACCCAACTATTTGATAGACTCAAAAATGGTGCTTTGTTCAAGGAAACAAGACTTGCTGCCATGATGTAAAAAACATGTGAATGAACTTCCCTTCCCCTCTTTCTTGTAAAGGTTTAACGAGTCCAAGAAAGCAAACTCGGGACCTTCTTCATTTTTGGCAAGCTCGAAGAAATGAAAGAAGAATGCTTGATAAAGCACTGATTCGTGGATTTTATGAGCCCGAACTAGTACATGCTCGACGGTGTTTTCATAGTTTAGAGAGTCTGAAAACTCCAAAGAAGACTCCAGGGGGGTGCTTTTTCGTATAATTTAGTCTCCTGAGGCCGAAAAAGTATAAAACATACCAAAGAAGAACTCTCTTAACTTCCAAAGAAGAAAAGGCGCACCTTTTTCGTACTTAGTCAGGAAGGTCTGAAAAAAGGTTAAATTACCACCTACCCAATGCTCCTTCAAAAGCAGCATATAGCCTAAGTTTTACGAGTGTGAAGGAAGGAAAGATCACTCAGAAAGATCCATTTGATTATGAGAAATGGGTCTTACAACAGTAAACTCGATGCTTTGTTCTTTAGGGTTTAACGAGCATGACAAAGACATAAAGTACACTTGGAATCTTTTTCATGTTTTGGTCCAGAGCACGAAAAAGAGAAAACTAAGCTCATACCGGGGGTTCCTTTTCCATAAGTTTAGTCCCTCAGGTCCGGAAAAGTGATAAACCTATGCCTAAGAATACTATTCTCAATTCCAAAGAAAAGAGAGTGTTCCTTTCTCATATTATTCCACATGGTCCGAGAAAGAGATAACCTACCACCAATGTGGATTCTCATTCGCATCTTCTTAACGAGCCTGAATGCACAAGTTTACTCGGCAGTCAAATCTATTTTGAGGAGTTAGAATTGGGCCTAAAGAAACTCAAAATCTTTCCCATGAAGTTTTAACGATTCCAGAAAAGTCAACTCATGGCCTCCTTACTATTTTTAACGAGCTCAAAGGAGAGCAAAAATAATGCTCTAAATGCGAGGAGACGAGTGTCATAGGCAGGAAAAACTAGTTCCAAGCGCAAGGAACAAACCTATGCATAATGCAAGGAAAGTGAGCAAGATAAGGACACTCGAGGAATGTCTCCTCAAGGTAAAAGGTGTCAAGTTGCAAAGGCAAAATGATACAAGGCTTAGCGATGATGAGAACAAAGATGAGGGCTTATACAATGAGCTAAAAGCGTGGAATCTGGCATTAAGCTCATAAGCGTGAGCAGGGCACATGCAAATGCAGTTACAACTTGAACAACTAGACAAGGTCAGTAAACAGTTGTGACTCCAACTAAGAATCCTGTCTCCAAGAAACAATAGTATTAGGATCATATTCAACAGAAAAGTTCTGATATAGGTCACTTTGGCAGAAACACATGTGACTTTGCTATCTTCTATAAAAGGTAAAGTCAAGGAAGAATCAATCGAAGAAGATTCTATAGAACCAAGGCTCGAGGGTTTATAATCAGTAATATCAACCTCAGGAGGAGAACAAAAATCAACAAGGGATATAGAGTCTGTAGGAACAAACTCAGTATCACAGGAGTTGAAAAATTCATAAGAAAAATCAAACTCATCAGGATCACTGACTTGTTGTTCAAAGGGAGAGACCAAAGATGACATTGTTTCAATCACATTAGGATCACTATCCGAAAGAAGAGTGGGATCGACCAAAGCTGAGATTGGTTCGACCACTTGATCAACCAAAGGTTGAGTAGGTTGATGAGAAACTATAGGCTGTTCAGGAGAAGGAAATTCTTGAGTCTCGGACCACACTCTTCACACCTCTGTGGTAGCAGGGAACTGGTTAGTAAGATGATATCCCTCGCATAGCTTACAAGGGAACTTAAGTTTTCACTTTGAACGACCAGTTTTCTCAACCGTGTCAACATGACTAGCAGTGGATGACTGTTTTCTCTCAACATGACCTACAGAGGATGAGAGTTTTCCCCCAGTGTGAAATATAGAGGCTGGGTGACTGGGTCCAACCTGACTAAGAGAGGTTGGTTGTTGAAAATCTTCAGAATGTTCAAAAATGGGATGACCATGAAACCAAAATCTTCGCACCTCCGTGATAGAAGGGCATTTATAAGTAAGGTGGTCTCCATCACAAATCTTACAAGGAAACTTGGGCTTATGTTTTGAATGGGTAGTCTTTTCAACAGTGTCAAGATGACTCATAGTGGCTGACAAATTGTCTTCAGCATAAACCATAGAGGCTGAGAGACTTCCCCTAGTATGACTTGCAGAGGCTGAGAGACTACCCCCAGCATGACTTGCAGAGGCTGAGAGACTAGGTCCAACATGACCTGCAGAGGTTGGATGGGCACCACCAACATGAACAATAGATGTTGAATGGTTAGAATCAACATGCTTTGTAGCAGTTGAGTGTGTGCCCCCAACATGAACAACAGAGGTTAGGTGGATGGATCCAACATGAACAACAGAGACTGGATGGGGAGGTTCAACTTGAACAACAGAGGTTGAACCGGTGCCCTCAGCATGAACCATAGAGGCTGAGTGACTGGATCCAACGTGACTGGATCCAACATGACTGGATCTAATGTGACCTGAAAAGGTTGGAAGGATCCCACCATCATGATCAACAGATGCTGGATGGTAAAGATCAACTTGACTTGCAGAGGTTGAGTGCTTAGATCCAACATGACCTGCAAAGGTTGGATAGGTGCCCCCAGCATGAACAATAGAGGTTGGGTGGTGAGGTTCAACTTGACTTGCAAAGGTTGAACGGGTGCCCCCTTGCTTATGTGCCTTCTTCCTATTCCTCATTCTTTTACTCCTTTTATACTGTTGGTTACTAGTATCAGTACTTTCACCGCATGAGGTAGAAGGAGGAGGAGAATCAACTACAGGTGAAGGGGAAGCAATGTTTTGATGCCCTTGATATAAGGAGCTTACTTGAGAAGCATCAGGAGCATTCAGGACGGTTGGAGTGGAGAACAACCACACTGGTAGCCCTAGGGTGAATCCAGGTAGATTCAGGGTGGCCATCAAGGGAATGCCAACATTCCTCGTGAGAGGAATATTACAAGGATTTCCCATCATGGGGATCTCTTGGTTGGTGTTCAAAGGGGTGTTAGCCATAGCCTCAAACTAGTAGACAAAGTCTGGGGTTGATAAGCAACCAAAATTACAAATCACACACCTAAAGGCACACTAAGTACAGACAAACCACACAGCACTCACTAAAAAATTCCTAAAGCCAAAGAGACAAACATGTATAAGATATACTTTCCAGAAGAAAGCTGATAGACAGTTACTTGGCATCCCTGTAGATGTTCTTAGGCACAAGCGGAGGAATCACCCACCACCCTCCCACACTTTCTACTGGGGTTACCTTCCAAGTTCGTCCAAGTTCAACCAGAAATAGCCTTTCGGTGTACCTGTGTATGAACCCTAGATGTCAAAGAGACTAAAGGCTACCTTAACTATATTGACAGTCTGGGGGGATAGTCGCAAGCCTGATTTGTATGCATGGGCAGGGTAGCTGAGCTTTAAACCCTATCTAAGACAGAATTCCCAGATGCGTAAAAACCTTGGTCTACGCTTTAACAAGGAATTGGAGGGTTATCTCCTCAGTCCAAGTCTCCACGCGGCCTCGTTCTTAGCTCCCGTTTGAGAGGAGCTTCCCAGATAAAAACAACATAGAAAAGGATTTACCTAGTGATTAGCCAACTACATATGAAATTTAAATACTTGTGGAGAGTTAAAAACTCCCTAATCCATAAGTCTAGCCTGAGCTAGTTGATGTATGACCCTATAAAATAAAACTTACTAATAATTTTTAAATTATATCATTTATTTTAAGGGTTGTTTTTTAGTCAGAGGGTAAATGGCATGAAACTTATGTGGTGTTTTGAATCAAAGTTGAATCAAAATGACTAAGCCAAGAGATATGAAATGCAAAAAGCAAAAACTATTCTCTTTATTTTTTAAATAGAAACTTGAAAGCCACAAAAGAACAAATTATTTTTATATTTTTTCAAAAACAATGATATGCTATGCAATCTAGACTAAAAACCTAATCTACATGCATATAAAGCAAACATGTGTTTTTGTCTTTTTATTTTATAAATGAAAAAGAGAATGCAGCCTATCAACTAATGCAAGAAAGTACTGAAAGCAAAGCAAATAGACAACTACTCTACACCCCACAAACAAACCCTAGGTTTCCCTAAAGTTGAATATAAACCTCTCTTAGAAGGAAAGCTCACAAAGGTAAACAAGCCAACAACTTTGGAATGAAGAGACTGGGAAAAAAGAATGACATAAACAAAGGTCAAGAAGTCCCAAGTATCAATCTAAACCTACAAATAGAGGCTACTCAGTACCTTGTCCAACAAGGTCAAGCCAAAGAAGGAGGTGTGGGGGAAGGCAGCAAAAACAAGTATATGTTCTTTTTAATTTTATTTTATAAATGCAAAAGAAAAACTACCTACAAAGCAAAGTATGCATATAATAAGAACAAAGCAAAAGGAAATTTTCTATACAACTACCAAACAAACTCTAGAATGCCCTAAAGTCAGTATAAACCATACTTGGAAGGAAGGCTTGCATATGAGAAAATTCAACTATTTTGGCATGGTGAAGTTAACCAACAAAAGAAGAAGGAAACCAACACCAACAAGCTTCTGAAATCAAACAAAGATCACTGACAGAGGCTGACCAAAAACATAAGCCAAAAATCATACCAAGAAAAGGAGGTGGGGGAAAGAGCAAAGAGAAAACCCTAATGCTATAAAAGGCTTACCACATAGATAAAGAACAACCAAAAGGGATGAAACTTACTCCTTGAAGTCATGCACTTGCAGAGGACACCAAAAGACCTACCAAAAAGCCCACAATAGCAGAAAGAACCACAAAAAATGAGGAAAAACACTATTTTAGGGGCATACGCGGGTTGCACTACTAACAGGTCGCATGTCATACGCGGGTTTCCAATACAACAAGTTGTGTATGTAAGCATACACAGGTTGTATAGCTGACAAGTAGCGTATCATACATGGGTTGATAGTATAGGCAGTCGCGTATACAAAACCAGACACGCGACTGTTCAGTCATGCAAGTCGCGTATGGGTGAAAAAATCCCAAAAAAGGTCAAACAATGCCTTAGGAAGGCAAGGGAGGTGTTCTATCAGACTTATAAAGTGTTCCTAAGTGGCAACAAGGAGCTGAAACAATGCAAAAGACTGAAATAAAGACAAATAAACCCCAAATAGATAAGGCTATCCCCAGCGGAGTCGCCAGTTCTATTGTAAAGGAAAGTATCCTATGGCTAGGGTTTAAGAGGCCATCAACATACTGGGGTTGAAATAGAGATTCACAATGTTTAGCAAGCATACATAAGCAAGTTTCATAGATAAGAAAGGTCCACACCTAATTAAATGAATGCTGGTACAAGCTTTCTCTTCAATCCTCTTCTTGCTCCTCTCGCTCCAAGAGACCTGCAAAACGAATTATACCTTCCTCAAACCATTATGACCACATATAAAACAATGATAATCAAATAAACATGACATAATAATCTGACTAACATCATCATATGATCATAAACATAAATTCAATCACACATTGAACAATGATTTGGGGAAGAAGAAGGACATCACAACTTTATTAATCTTGAAAACAAGTACAAGTATACCTTCTCTTCAAGTTCAGCACCTCACGAAACCTTGATCTAGTTCTACTACTTCTCTTCTCCAAAGAACTTAGCCTCCAAGCTTTGCAACATAAGGGGATGACCACCAGGGAAAAGGTGTGGGAAAAGAGAGCTCCAAATCCTCTAGTATAACAATGCAAAAATTCCAGTCTCCTCTCATGAACCTCCCTACCTCTATTTATATGGTTAAGGAAGAGTTAGGGGTGAAGACAAAGTAGTTACAACTAAATGAGTCAGTTGCATAACTACCCAAACTACCCGAAATTCAAAAGGTGTGTTTTTTGACATTTTTAAAAGGCATACGCGGGTTGCATAACTGGGCAGTCACATACACGAAAAGTATATGTGGGTTTCTAGGATAGAAATTTGCATATACATAGCATATGCGGGTACTACAGAGAGCAACTTGCGTATCATACGCGGGTTTGCCTTAAGGCAAGTCGCATATAGACCAAAAGAAAGCTCATTTTTGAGGTCTTTTTTGGCATTTTCAGACTTTGATGTCTTCTATAAAGTTTTATTTAATAGAGATACCTTTCCAATGGTTTAGAGATGAGGTTAAATGAAGTTACATAACTCAAGATATGGGTCTTCCAAGTTAGATGTTTTTTCAGTGACTTTTCATGAAGTGTCATCATGGAAGTATCGACATGCGACGGAGTCATGAGAAAGTGGTCACAGGAAGAGAAGTGTCATTTTGATTCATCAAGATTGGTATGATGAGACATCTTAACTAAGAACCTCAAATGGAAATACAAAATATTTAGATATTAACAGGTCAAGATGTCGGAACTAGATTTGGCACTGAATTTTTGTGGTGTTGGTTCAAGAGTAGATTAGGGTTTGACTTTCCCAGATTTCTGTCCAACCAAATGCTTTGATCTTGATCTCTAAAATTTGATTTTGAGGAGGAGATCAATCCAGGCCTGGGGTCACTCAAAAATTCCACTTCTGTGGAAAGCCCTATTTTCCAGCAGTAGTGTCGGGTCCAAAACTAAAAAAGCTCAGAATCATATTATGTTTCAACAGAAAGATGAACCCTAGGGAGGAGATTCAGCCCAAACTTCTTTTGTTGAAAATATGTGGAGAGATATACAAAAATTAGGAATCCCTAGTTCCCACAGCTGCACAGTGTCTTCTTCTTAGGTTAGCTCTGATACCATGTTAGATTTTTAACACTTAAGCTAGCATTATATTAGGATCTTTAACTGAGAGAATAACAAGAACAACAATCAAACACAAGAGACAATGAACACAGTGTTTTTCCTTGAGGAAACCATAAATGGAGAAAACCTCGCAACTTCCTCAAAGATAGAATCAGCACCAAAAGTAAAACCCCAAAACAATAAGATGATCTCCCAACAGCAGTAGCCTCTTTCTTTCTAGCCCCAGAAATTTCTTCTCCCTCAGCTGTGCGCTACAATTGAGTGTGAGTGAGTGTGTGATAAGTAAAGAGGCTCACTCTCTATTTATACTAATTCTCGACTTGACAATAACTCACTAGGGCTGACTTCAATAGGTGAGTCTAACAACCCTAGGGCCCTGCAACTACGGGGACTTTAACCCTTGATCAATAGGAGGGTTACCCACAATGACTTGAAATGACTTGTTTACATTATAGAAACTCCTGATCGGAACATCGGGGAATGACATGACTCAATTACATTACCAACACTTCCCGGAATAAACATCGGGGTACAATACATAAGAAATACAAGTGAATACATTCCAAAGTTACAATTACATCAACAAGGTAGCTACGACATTTTTAAGTATGCAAACATACCCCAAGGACAAATTAAAGAAATCTTGTGTTGGTCCTTGGGTTTAATTTGGATTTTATTATATCCTGAAAAACCGTCCATAAACGAGAATACTTCTCTCCCAGCACACTCATCCAAAATATGACATATGAATGGTGGGGGGAATTATGTTTTGGAAAATATTTATTCAGGTCTCTAAAGTTTGTGCACACACAGATGGTTTCCTTCTTCTTATCAACTAGAATAGGATTGGATACCCATTCAGTCAAGGGAACCGGATAAACAAATCTAGCTTTTAGTAACTTATATCTCATCCTTAATGGTAGCATCCTTATGATGGTTCATCATGTGTAAACGTTGTTGAATAGTTTTAGCATTAAGATAAATTTTAATCTCATGCTCAACAATACGAGGGTATATTCCTGACATCGCATCATACAAACAAGAGAAAACATCACGAAATTATTTAAAAAGCTCAGCTTATATATTAATTTCATCAAGAGAACAATCTGCACCAATGTAAACAATTTCAATCTTTCCAGGAATTCGAGAAATGTTGATGGGAATGATAGGTGATATACTCCCCATGTTCCCTTATACATATACACCATGAGTGCTTAAGAGGACCATGGGATAACCAACATCCTCGCTAATGGTCATCCTAAATTCATCATGGTCGATCCACTGAAGCTCCAAGAGGAAGTAAGGGGGATGGTGAAACTCCTCCCAAGACCATTCAAGACCATTCATGGCCTTGAGAATTGCTTTGTATGAAGGAAAAACATCATCAAGGAAATCACGCAAGCATGATGATGCAACCACACAAGAAAGTAGTGCAAAGGGATCCTCCTCTTCCATCCACAAAGAGGAAGGACTAAGGTCTACAATGGGATCAAGAACAGATTATTAAGTAACCTCCACTACAGACAACAACATCTCCATCCCGGTAGGTCTAGGGTACTCATCTGAAGTGCTGGGAGAAGGGAGATTCCAAGGATCAATCAAATACATAGTGAAATAGGATTGAACTCAACGACGACAAATCACTACCTAGAGTGTAACCAATATCTAGGATTGGTGCTGAAATATTAAAAGATCCCACCAAGGATGGATACATTCCAACACCAACAATCTTAGTTTCCAGCTGAGAATTGTTAATAGTCGAGATGGTGGATCCCGATGATGCAGTCGAACCGAAATTATTGAATGATATTTGATCGATCATGACAATATGATCCTCAAAAGGAAAAAAAATGAGACAAAAAATGGAAGACATGCCCGCTTTCATAGTGTTAATCTAGTTACGTCCCAGTAATAGATTGTAGTCAAGGGGCATATCAACCACCTCAACCTTGATCGACTCGGTCTTCCCTCCAAAATTGACTAGAAGAGAGGGAAGAATACCATGCGGCCAAAATGAATGTCCATCGAATTCCTTCAACATGGTCATATATTTTGACAACGTGGGTGAGCCAAATAATTTCCAATAAGTCAGAGACATCAGAGAGGCTGCAACGCTTTCATCAATGACTCTCCATTTGATGATGTTATTAAGACACTCCACATGGACTAAGAAATCCACATACTAAGGAAAACAAGGTTGGACCTCGTGGGTTTCAAATCTAACTACTGTGGAAGGATTGGAATCACCTAACCCAAGGGAATCCAATAATTCTCTCCTCTGTGAAGGACAAGTATGACACACTTCAAGAGCTGACATCGCATAGGGATTCAAAACCAAGTCCTCAACACTAGAATAATGTTGGGAGGATCAATCATTAGGAACATTTCCCAGGTGCTTTAGGACTCCCTTAGGTATATGAGGTATATCTTTAGGATTATCGATATGCAAAGGTTTCTCAGGAGGTGCAGTCTCTTTACCCAAGTCGGGTTGTGATGGTCTATAATTTTTTTTGCGAGTCACAGCATTAGTGAAAGACATCATGTTCATAAAACCATGGACACATTATGCATATAGCGGGTCTTGATTCCCACCAGAAGTACTTCTGGTATCCATGTTCCTCGAATCTGTATTTTTATTATGAGGTAAAGGGCCATTCAACATAGCTGGGCTCTATGCACTGAACTTCAATGACTCATCAATAAGGGGGAACAAGTATGTGATATGGCCTCCCCACAATTTTTTCAAGGGAATTTAACCTTATTATTAGGCTTCTTTTCCCCCCAGCATAGTTTCTATTCTTGTCATCCTTCTGGCTCTCCTTCCTATTCCCACCCCTTCTATTTTTTCTTCCCTTCTTTATATTCCGTTTGGGTTGTTGGTTACCCTTCTGGTTTAATGAATGTACAGAGAGCACATCCACATATTGGGTGGGATTGGATGAAGCCAAATCTTTTCCATTCACTAGCTTATTAATAGACAATTTTTTCATTTGATTTGTAACCTGGTCTATGACCTTGGTACTTGTAGAGCCAACAATACCATCAGGATGTGGCCCATGTTTAAACTTAGGTTCAAATTTTGATCATGGTGCGTTAGGTATAATCTCATAAAGGTGACCAGACTAAGCATAAATCAAGTCCAACTGCTGATATCTAAATATATCCTGCTCCTCATTCATTACTTCGAGTGTCGAAACATCCTTCACAATATAAGGCAATAAATATTTGAGGAACCATTCCAACAAAAACTCGGGTGGAATGTTGGCCTTAATCAACCTCTTTCATATGTGCCACTCTTGAATATGGTCAAAGATGTGTGTGGTTTTATCTTGTTTAAATGTCAACAAGATCTTGGTGTTGAAATCGTAACGTACCGGTAGCTGAAAGTGGTTAAGAAAGGTCATGGCTAAATTGTTAAACGTTTGATATGTACCCCCAAGAAACTCTATATACCATTTCATAGCAGGACCCATGAGGGTGCATTGAAATAGTCATAGACAAATAGATTCATGGTTCAATGAGTTCAAATAGCACCACATGTGGAAAGTAGTCACATGCTCTTCAGGGTCCTCACCACTCTTACCTTCAAACTTAGGGATATCTAAAGAAATCCTCGTGGGAACAATTGACCACATTGGATCATGAGATAACGAATCATTTTTCAACTTTGAAAGGTCATACAAATTAAACATAGAAAATAAAGGGAGTCTAGGTTATGCCATCTGGTTCCATGCTCTGTGAAAATATTGGTTCATATAAGGCTGATTGTAGTAAAGGCCATGGCCTTAGAATTTTGATAATAACCCCCTCATGCATGACCCATAAAAATTATGCATGAGAATATTGCATTTTCATATATAATGAGAATGAGGTGCCACATTAACATAGTTATAGGATTGATAAGCAGGTTGACCCCCATACATATGAGGAGGCACACAAAATTCTGACACAAAAACATAGATTGACAAGGGAACAACACAATCTGATCCAGCACCATATCCTGAAGGACCGTGCAGGTCATGATGAGGATGTGACATAAGAAATTATTTTGATAGAACAAGTATGGTGGAAGATGGGGCATAATATGGAATGTAAGCTATGCCTCCAACTTTTTCATGTCTAGGGTCACATCTGTAAGAGTGAATACCATTGTTAATACCAGGATAAAATCCTCCCATGAATGGAGAGGAAGGAGCAATATGACCACTCCCATATCTATCAGCAAGAAAAGGGTCTGTAGTGCCCCCAAGCCCAATACTAGGGTCTATACCAGGATCAACGGAAGATGACAGGATAGTATCAATAAGTTTTGGCATGCCAAACCTAAAAGTTCTTGTGCTAGAGGTAATGTGATGAGTCCTACTACTCATCATTCCTCAGGAATACCTCCGATAAGAAACTACAAAGTTTGAAAACTAGGGTCGTGTATTGTATGAAGTACCATCCCCATGAGGGTCGTTGTCAACAAGAGTCCCAGGTATCAAACTGGCTGCATTCCCCATTCCATAGGATGGAGAAGGAGGGATCTCCGAGGTCTCAAATGTAGTACACATAGTGAGACCAGTGTGTGAATCATAGTGAATAAAATTTCACCTAGAATTCCTAGTCCTCTTATGAGGAGGAGGAGGAGATCCACAAGATGAAAGACCCTCTAAACACCGAGATCAACATATTGTTGGAACTTGATCCATGCTAACTCCACAAAAATAACAAGACTCAATTAATTACAATCCTAAAAGAGAACTAGTGCACAAAGAGTGCACCCCTATGTAAATCTAGGTCAAATGAAAACAAGCCAAGATGGAGGATAAGCGAGCTCCCAAATGCAGAAAGCATATATCACCTAGGAGAGGCTTGAGGCACCCATACACTACAAGCAGAGGTGTGTAACCAATTAGAGTGGCCCTCAGCTTCAAATCATAAAGCAATTGTTTTATCCTACCCCTACTCGGATAGGACACTCACATAATAACCTCTGCAAGTACCCCCTACAATACCTAGGTAAGGAAACTAAGGTCACCCCAATATAACTAATGCTTAGGAGGATAGTCGTAGGTGGGATCTACCATATGGTAAAGGTAACAAAGCCCGAAGCTAAAAAGAACCAAAGGTACCTAAAAATCCCCCATATATGAGTAAGATCCTAGAAATATCTTTGGCGCTTCATAGAAAGTGGCAAGGGCCTATCCCCACCACTAACCTATACATTGCCTCGTGCTTAATTCTCGTGTAAAAGGAGTCTCTTGAGAAAACCAATTATACCAAGGATTTCTCTTCTCACCTGGACATACACCTAATTGTTTTGTTTCATAGTCTTGGAAAAATTTACTCATGACACCCTACTCCAAGACTCTACAACCTAAGCTTCTTGGTGCACCTCTATCAAATAAAAAGTGTAATCAATTTTAAGTTAAGCATTAATTTTAATGTTTGTGATTACTCAAGGGTAATGAAAGTGCAACTAGCAATATTATGACTTAGCAGTGAAATAAATATGCACACCTAAAAACCAATGCCAAGTGTAATTTGTCTTTAAATATGACTAAAGGGTTATGCCACTGCATGAAATGCACAATTTTTTTCTTCAAATGCCAGTGCAATCATTCCTATATGAAATCCTGCACGCTAATTCAACTAACCAAACCTAATGCAAGTATAATTTTATTGCAAGTGCATAATGCAAAAACATGCCAAAAGTAAAATTATCTTTGTATTTTTATTATAAATTATATGAAAATGCAATAAACAAACTCTACAAACTCCCAAAACCTGCAGCAAGTGCCATACACAAGCCAAGCA
Organism: Pseudotsuga menziesii; assembly: GCA_001517045.1. Taxonomy (NCBI): domain Eukaryota; kingdom Viridiplantae; phylum Streptophyta; class Pinopsida; order Pinales; family Pinaceae; genus Pseudotsuga; species Pseudotsuga menziesii. Next base: position 44,513 of record LPNX011113130.1, read on the forward strand.
AGACACTAGGACCAAGAGGTCTAATGCACTAATAATAAAACAAAAGGGAGATAAATGAAAAGAACAAATTTTAAATAAAAGAAAAGAAAAATAATTCTCTATCTAGTCAGTACAAAAGCAGTAAACAAGCACCATAGTCACACAAGAAGACTCAACAACACTCACAACCCACCCAAAATATCCCAAACATCAAGATCCCAATCACAAACATGGATGAACGCGGTTGTCCACAAAAAAAACTTGGATGTATATGCGACTGTAATTAATATAGCCAACATGTATACATGATTGTTACCCCTATAACCCTCATATAGCAAGAGATAGGTGGTAAAAAGGTAGTCCAATACTTAAATTACTTCAAAGGTATATCAATGGGATAACACACTCTCGAATGCGACACAAAAACAAAGAGAAGCATAGAGAAAATCAAGTACATTATGCACCCAAACCGCAAGAAAAGGAAAGTCCCCAGTATGCTCACCAATTCTGTTACGGATAAGTCTTCATATGGCTTCGGGTGGACCACAATAGATGGTATGAAGCCAAAAATCAATCCATTTCTAATATGCTAAAGAGATAAATAAGTCTAACAGTAAGGAATGTTAAGTGTGCCTTATTCTGGATGTTCATAGAGGACCTCGTTGAGATTTCAATCACACTTGCACCTACATTTCATCCTCAACAACAATGAAACATACAATAATGATAGATATTAAGTGAAAGAACCTACTCTAGCATATACAAATCCAATATATAATCAAAGAAACTACATCCATGGATAAAAATATTCATAGTTACACATATAATGGATGCAAAATGGATATTTCTATTAAATGTAAACATAGGTACAAATGACAACCTCTGTTGGAAGCTCATCAAAATTGAGAAATTGAGTCCTTCACCTGGGCCTCCACCACTTCAATCCTCCGTATCAAGGTTTCATGTCAGCATCTCAATGTGTCTACTAGTTAACAATGTTTCACCTGCCTACTAGTTCCCTAGGTTGGCGAGGAGGCATTAAATCTTGTGATAAGGAAGATATGTGACCCAAGAGAACCTTAGCTTGTCATTTACACATTAATATCGGTCAAACAAATAATAAATATGGAGAAAATAAAGTGGAATTTCTTCATAAGGACATTTGGAGGTTCTTGGAGACCTTGGGTGGCTAGATTCTTCCTTACACATATCATGACTTAACCAAAAAATTGAAATGATGAATGGTGGAAAATATTGGAAGGTGAAGAGATGTCAAAAAACATATCATGATCCCAAGGATTCAAATTGGTGAAGATGAGTAACTCCCCATATAAGAGGAAGAGCATAGGAAGAAACTATGTGCCATTTGGAGAGAGATTCCATGTGTTTTAGGACAACAATGATGGAATATTATATGAAAAGTCAGACCTGCTTGCAAACCGATGACAATCTGACATGTCGGGTCTAAAAATATCCTCCAATAGGGAAAATTTTGGGATAGGTGGAAGCAATTCAAATTTGGAGGAATATGAAGGGTTGAGGAGAAGGACACATGTCATGGAGGTTACTAAACATCAAGGATGAGCTGGAGGAAGCCTATGGGAGTGAATTCGGACTTGGAAGACCTTAGGATGGTTACATAAGTATTTTGTGAGGAATGATAATGGATTTTTATCATTTTGAGATTTGTCTTTGGAAGTTTGGAAAGCACTAGCTTCTCCATTGCACAGTGACTGTGAGCACTTACCCTGTTAGTGAGCCAATTTCGAGAGACTGAGATTCTCATCCAATTTGGATGTGGGAGAGGACACCCTGAAATCTCATGTGTACATTAATATATATTTTTTTACTGCATATATGAGGCTACAACTGTGCATGACTCATCTCTCCTTGCACTCTCTCAATCCCCACTTCAATATTTCCATATTTCTCTATGATGGCGCACTTTTGAAAATGGTGGTTGCGCCCCATTGAGTCCAGTTGCTGAAAAATAATGGGTGAATTATTTATGTCTCTTTAATATGTATAAAATCCTCTCTTTAAGTATAAATCAACAGAAATAAATATGCAAATGTCAACATTTCCAAACTTTGTTGTGACTAGTTTCCATGTGTTGATTTCCCATTACAATGGAGTTGTATATATTATGTATGTTGCGACTTGGATCTGATTTTTTATGATTTTAGTGGTATATTAATATTATTTTTATGTTCCATATTCATTATTATCTGTTCTTAACCATTATTTACAACATTTGTGATTCGAGGTTGAGCTTTTACATGTCAATTCCCTTAAGCAAATATTACTGAATTTATGCATTTGAATATGAAGATTTACACTTCTATTGAAGAACTATTAACAATACAAAATTAAATTAAATTAATCCTAATAACATTCCAAATATTATTTTTTACAATTTGGTAGGGTCGCACAGGGTTTGGAGAGCCATATCTACTCACACCCTAGGGGGAATTGCATCACAAATTACTAGTAATTTTACCATTTTTTCCAATGTTCCCAAATCAAGATATAGATTCATATAACCTGTCATAAAGTTATAATATATTCAATTTTTTGGTTATAATACTCCTCATATCACTCCCTACCCAATTTAATACCCTCTTGTGCCATTCGAATCCCTGAGAGTCAAAACTAGTCAAGGCATTTTTTCCCCAAATTCTAACTTTGTTGGGAATTTACGAATTGGATCATTACAGTGGTATCATAGGATGATATTAGAACCTATTAGAGTTTTAAATTATTTTTCCCTGATGATTACAACCTCCCTCCATTATAAACTGATACTGGAGACCTTAACCATGAAAGGGGAGGAAGTGGAGAAGTTAGTTATTTTTACACGGAGATTAAGGAAAAACTAGGACTGGGAGACATGGATGAAAAAGAAAATAATGAGGACCTTAAGAAATTCATTAAGGTAGATCTTGAAGGAATTACCAAAAATTTTATGCAGTCTTTTTAATTGTTGCCTATCCAACTTGGGGGCAAGTCAGCACCCGAGAGTAGTAATGGTTCACCCCATAATGAGAGGAAGACTCATGGAGAAACCATTTTTTCAAAGACTGGACCTCATCACTGACCTCACAAGTTCAAAAATCAGAATGGACCTGCAATACCAAGGTTTTAGAGTCCAAATAAGGCCCTTACACTAATTATCATGTGAGAAAAGAAGCAAATGATTGGAAGCAACTCAATGATGAATGTAGGAAAGTCCTACCTTTCGATCAGTTCATTACAGTATCTCTTAAAATTAAGCAAGGAGTAAATGGGAATAGGACACATCCTCTTAATAATGAATTAAATTACACCATGGTAAAAGTAACTATTCGTTGTTAGGATTATAATCCTCCCTTATCCAATTTGGTGAATTATGTTTAAATCAGGAGTCCTTTCAGTCTATTTTTAGTCACTAGCACCATTGAGTCCACTTGGCCTAATCGCGACACATGTACCAGTTACTAAAGTGTGGGGAACACTAATAGAGTCCAAATTCCACTGATTGCACTTGCATGCATCAGTTTAGGAGCCTCCTAGGTCAATTCCTACAAATTAGGAGCCACTAGAAGTGCTGATACCAACCTCCATTAGTTGAGTTTAGTTGGTGACTAATCAAGCTCAGTAAGGAGTCAGTTACATTTAGTTATAGTCCCTTACATTTAGTTCTACTCAGTTAGCACTAGGATTGCATGATTGCATGCAGGTGAGGCGCATTTACTCACCTACCTCAGTTCGTTAGACTAGTTAACACTGAATTACACACTTGAGTTGGGATTTTGAACTCCGATAATGATTTAGACAAGGTCAGTTAACAATGCAGTCAATTAGAATCAAACCAATTTGAATTTCCTCACAAGGATTTGAATTGCATGAGGCTATTTAGAAATTGTACTTCATTGTAATTGATTATCTAATTACTTTTGATTAATAAAAGAATTCAAAGTTGCAAGCCATTTTTGCAATGTTTCATTCTTCAATTTCTGAGTAAAATTGTATGATCTATCTTGTGAGTTGTGTGTTGGTCCATAGATCTATGTGCTCAATTTAATATGTTATTAGAGCCTCGACAAGACAAGGAACTTCTCTGACTACATATTCATAGTTGGATCAAAAACAAAGTTTGAGCAAAATTGCTCCCTCCAGTACTGAACCAAAAGTGGAGAATTTACCACTTAATATCCCAAGTAAAGGAATTGTTGATCAAGATTGCTTGATCAACTATGATGGGTGTGATGAAAATTCCAAAAGTGCAGATTGTTGACCTTGTTTTTTCTATTTGATTGTGTGATTTATAGGTTTATCAGTCTCCTACACTACATTCACTACAAGCAGCTCAGTCTCCTTCACTGCATTTGCTACAGTAGCTCAGTCTCATTCACTGCATTCGAAATGGCCCCTCCAATGGAGCTTCTCACTCCTTTCAACTACCACCAGTGGAAGGAGGAAATGGAGATGCAAATTCGCTCCAAAACACTCTTTAGACTCATAATGGAGACAAAGGCAGATCTAGTACATTATGTTGACAAAGAGAAGTACTAGAATAGGCTGGATGAAGCATATGGATGTTTGTGCCTCTCAATCTCTCAAGATCCTCTCTTCCATATCAATGGATTGAAGACCCCCAAGTAGGTTTTGGATAATCTTGCTTCCTTATTTGATAAGTAGGATGACTTGAGGATCTATCAGCTAGAGAATGGGATGATTTCCCTTCATCCATCCAACTTTGAAACACTGAATGACTTCTTCACCAAATTCAAGCATATAGTGTTCCAATTGAAGCTGTGCAACATTGATAAGGAGGATGATCAACTCATCCTTGCCATTCTCTAAAAACTTGGTGCATAATACTCAGTATTTGTATCTACCTTTCATTTAGTGAAGCTCACTACTCCAAATTGGAGGATTCCTACTCATACTTCCTTTATTGAATCTCTCACTGGGAACATGAAAAATTGATACAAATGGATATTATTCGATCTTCCAAAGATAAAACACTGCTTGCAGGAGGACCTAAGGTAGCGAAGGATAAAGGGAAGGAAATGGATGAGTCTCCTATGGAAAAATAGCAGTCAAATGAGCCTTCAAGTTTGAAGAGAAGCAATAAGAATGAAAAAGGAAATACCCTATGTTCTTGCTGTGGAAGGGGATTTCGTCTAGAAATATCATGTGTGAGAAGAAAAATTGACGAGATGGATCTTCTTATGAAGAAACATAACATTATTGTACCTACTAGCACAAAGAAGACTAACCATTGAGAAGAAACTAAAGAACATGAAGAGACATGCCATGCATTGAAGGCTAGCTGTTCAACAACACATGCCTTCCTCATTGATTCTAGAGCTACCAATCATATGGTTGCATCAAGAGAATCATTCTCTTCCTTGCAGTATTTTGATGGTCCTAGTATTCAAATGGGTAATAACAGTCAAATTTGAGCCAAAGGGAAGGGTTCTATCAAGATTGAACATGGAAAGTTCAAAGATGTTCTTTATGTACCCTCCTTAGCTGTAAATCTATTATCTGTATACTAGATGACTCATATTGGCTCTCCAAAGCAAGTGATATTTTGTCTTGACTTAGTGGAGATCAAAGATATCTCTACTGGGAACATCATAGAGAAGGGTGTTGAAAATAATGCCTCCAAATCATATGAGCTCTCACAATTCATGCCATTTTTAGAACCAGTGCACTATTAGCCTCCACTTGATAAGGAAGGTAAAAACATTCCATCTACTTCTTTTCTAGTTACCACTAGTATTACAGAACTAGTTGTATCAGTTTATGAGATTGAGATTCAGAGTGATTCAAATACAGATCCATTCCATACTCCCAAGCAGGAAGATAGGAAGATGACTAGAAATCCATCTAACACACATTGTTAACCCAAAAATCCCCCACTAAGCTCTCAATGGCCTACACCACCCAAGGACACCACCTCACAACCCCCATATCACTCCATAAGACCCTCCATTGTACCCTCACAACTTCAAAATAGCCTAAGGATGAAGAAAAAGGGCTAAAACCCCCAAAAAGGAGCCCAAAATAATCCCCTAGGAGATAAAGCCCTCAAAAAGGGGCTAAAACCCTAAAATGGGCTAAAGTTAGGGCGGAAGGGGATAAATCCTTGACCGAGGGCTTAAAACCCTAAAACCCCTTGGAAAAGCTATAAAAGGAGGGTGGGGGGTCACTCTCAAAACACTTCTACCTTGCCTATTGTTATGCTACTCATGGATGCTTTGAGACCTTTGCCTCTCAAACCACCCACATTCCCTCTCCTCCACATCCATTTCCATTTGATCCATTACTCCCCCAACCAAGAGAGAGAGGCTTCCAAGAGCTAGGGAATGGTGGCCCATTACCCACTAAGAGAAGGTATATTTATGTTTTTTGTTTTTGTTTCTTATCTATTTATATTGCTTTGACTTCTAACCATTGTTTCTTGCAGGTTTTATTTAACATTGTTTGCAGATTTCACCATTGTAGCTTAGGTTTGTTTTGCAGTGTTTAAGGAGGTGGAACCCTAACCCATTTTCTGCAGAGGGGTTCACAAAGATTCCACTTCTTCTTTCTGCTCTTGCTTATTATTTATTTTAGTCCTGGCTTCTATTACTAGATTAGCTTAGTTTAATTTACTGTCCAGTTTACTTGGATTTCCATTTCATTTTTCCTATTTTCCAATAGTAGGAACCTACCCTTGTGCCCTATAGGCACAAGGGAGTCATTCCTACTCCTGTAGTGAGGATAAATCCTCACTACAGCTTTGGTGACCATACCAAGTCAATCCCAGAGGATCCCTGGTCCAAAATTTTCATTTTTAAGTTTTTAAAATTTTTGCCCTAGTTTTTCAGGAATCTTATGTTAAATCTATCTTAAATCCTATTTATTTCTTTTTTTAACCACTGTCGAAGCCTCTGCTAGGCCAAACCAAGTCAGACTGACCCCAGTACCAGTTACTATTAGCCAGATTTGACTCTATCTCACTAGAAAACCCCATCCGGAGCAAGGCGCTCTTATCGGGGCAAAAGGTGAGACTGGGGCATTCTTAATGAATAAACAGGTATGCCTAGGGTGCACTTAATCCCCTGATAAGCATGAATTTAGCCTAGAAAATAGGCTCCAACTATTTTTGCATTCTGTGCGACCCCCTCACTCATTTCTGAAAAATATCGTGGCTCGCTCACTAGATTTGGTCAGAAATGTGCGGCTTGTCACACAGAAGTTGAATTTAAGATTAATAGACAGTACTTTTTCAGTTTTAGAGGACTATTAGTGCAGCCCAACCACCTATTTCCACCATTGCAAGTCATTTTCATTTTCAGTTTGTATTTTCTGCAAATAATTTCATGAACAATGTGTAAATGTTAAATGAACCATTAAGGCTTACTAAAATGAACTAGTCTAACTAAAAATAACTTAAAAATAACCATCTTGCTTCCCCTTTCCTCCTCTACCCAGTCATCACCCTCCGGGGTATTATGGGATACGATGAAGGGTGAGCTCATATAGATCTAGGAAATACATGGTATTTTTCCCAAACCACTAAAACTGGGTGACCTGGAAGGTAGAGGGGGTAGAGAAGGAAGGCTTCTCACAGCGCTAAGCGTCCTCCTTGTTGACCAACCTAGCATCTGGGAGGTGACTCGAGGATCTACAGATGGGCTTAGTCCCATTGTGTTGAGATCCCAGCACCTTCTCTTGGTTGATGAAGAATATTACTATGAGGTAGACATCTAGTTAGGCCAGGAAACATTCAGGGTTAATCATTGTACTTGCTTACAAATTTATGTTTATGCTTGCATACAAAACCATGACATGAAATATACCATGATGAATTCATAAACCATATTGCAACAACCAAATACCAGAAAAAAAAAAGCAAACCAACACACCATATCGAATAATTAACCCAACTCAGTTCATGACGTTGAGTAAGCCTTAAAATTTACCAAATTTACACTAAGTTTAATCAATTCTGCAGTGTTTGAGGACATAAGTCCTTGGCTACTTCAACTATGGGAAGTACTTGGGATTTGACCAGAAACTCATTGTGAGGAGTACCATAGGAACCCCAAAGTAGCTGGCTGCTGAGAGGAATCACCAAGTGAAATGGGAAATGACCCCTTCCGATTGAGTAGAAGCACTTGTGAGGAACAAGCCAAGCACTGTCTTCTAGCAGTCTTGGTGGTAGAGAGACCACCTTCAGCCAATAGGAAGCTATTGAAACTGGGGTCCAAATCTCATACCCACCAGTTTCATACACAAAAAAAAACATAATTGATCCTACACAATCTTCCTCACGCCTAAGAGGTGAACCACCACCATTTGGAACATTTGATTGGCACCATTGAAGCCGTTCTCAGTGATCTCCCGCACCATCAGAGGGCCACACTACCTCTGATTCTGATTCAGACCCATATCAGTCTAAACCAAACCTCCACACCGCACCATCAAGCCCCATGGCTAGTGCATACCCGGATCCATTTTCTAGCCTAACCTTAGCAAGTGAACCCATGTCCACATCACAACCTGTCACCCACAACTTGGCAAGTGGCCCAAGCATAGTCATGCAGACTATCATTAGCCACCTGCCACCACCCATAGTGACCAACCAAGCTGGTCCAATGGTAACACATGGGGGTAGTGGCCCCTCCACACACACTGCCCCTCCTGCCACACAGGAGGACAATACACTTGCCACCTACATTTCCCCTATAGTCATACATGGGGGCAATGCCCCTGCCACCCATACCACCACCCACACAGCACTTGGGGGCATTGGACCATCTACAATGGTGCCACCACAATCCCCCCAAGCTATTCATATGCACTATGCACCTGCAAACCCCACCTCCATTGCAACCCCATCCCACATTAACTTAGGATCAAATATCCCCTTCATGGCTCGTCTAAACTTGCCTGATTTGGCTAGATTAACAAACGACCCCATCCGCCACCAAGCTTTTTGGCCACCCATGCCAACTAAGATGCCATCAGACATCCCCAAGTTTGAAGGCAAAGCTGGGGAATGTCCCCAAAACCACATAATGGCATTCCATCTATGGTGCTCATCCAACAGCATTGTAGACTACTCCATTAGGTTGAGGCTGTTCCAACGCACCCTTACAGGTGCCGCGACCAAATGGTACATTGAGTTACCACAAGCCAAGTACCCCGACTTCAACTCCCTAGCCTTCATGTTCCTACAGTATTTCCAACTCCCTGTCAGATATGATGAGGGGGTGGATATCCTATTATCCTATCGCCAAAGCACCGCCACTCACATAACTGACCATATCCATGAGTGGCAGCAATGCCGTAGATTATGCAAAATCCAACTAGATGACAGGCTCTTCTTGGATTGGTTCCTTAAGACTTTGCTCCCACCCATTGCAAAGGACGTTGCATCTGAATGTCCCCAATCTGAATAAGAGGCCATACTGAAGGCGCAACAATTTGATCTCATTTATGCCCAGTCTGGATACATGTACACCGTCATTCCAGATGCTCCCCGTCCAAGTACCTCCTACAACGATGCACCGGGGGAATCCCACACTGCAGATGGCATCATAGGGTCAGTCTCCCAATAGCCACATCCTTGACCGACACCACCTACCATTACACCACAACTAAGCAACACCACTAATGTTGCTTACCAAAACCAAGCTTCGGACTATGCTAGAATGATGTCTCAGTCCAGAGTGTTAACTTCCTATGCACAACTTGTGCCATCGCAGTAGGCATAGGCCATGACTTGGCCAACACAGCATTATGTGGGGAAAATTCCCACATTCGTGGCACCACCACCTCCACAAATCTATTATGCACTGCTAGTGCAACCAGTTCAAGCTCTCGCCCCCACTCCTCCTGCTCCGTTGGGACAAGTGTTTGCATAGCAAAACCGTCCCAACCAGCCTGCCCCCAACAATTAACAAGGGAAATCTAGGAATAACCGGCCCTACAACTAATGCAATAACCAACCGCAGGTAGGCGGTCAACAACTGAATCCTCCCAACAATTCCACAGCAAACCAGCTAGCCTAGAACCCCCCATGACTAAATGCACCAAGACATAATGCTCTGTTGCACACAAACCAACCATGCACACTCTGTGAGGTCTATGGGCACTACACATTCGAGTGTCCCTTCATGGTTCATGTGAATTAGGCCATTCGAAATGAGGCTCAACAGGTTTCCAACACTGTAAACCAAGCACCACCCAACCTGGCACCTCAAGGGCCTCCTCCTATGGTGCTTCAAAACCCACTACTAGTCCAAGGACTGGTGGCAACCGCACCCCCTCCCCAAGCCAATCCCAACACTTATGGGGCACCATCCACTGCCAAAATAGTTGTTCACCACCTGCTATCCATGACGACTGAAGAGGTCAACTTGCAAACCAGAAGGAATTAGTACAGTACCAAAACCAAACATGTTGACTCAACAGCAGCATCCACATCTAAAATAGTCAACTTACCTCTTCAGCTACCCTAGTTTCCACGCCCCCCATACACAAAATCGCCAATAATGCCATAACTAGAGCTGCAGTCAGCTATAGCATTGTGGATGATTTGACCCAAATGCCAACTGCCATGTCTGCTCTTGAGGTACTTAAAACATGCCCATTGCAGCAGAAATCCTTACTAGCCACTCTAGGGGAAGTAGACCCCTCCAAATCCAAGTTGATCACCTTTGACATGGAGAACAGGGAACCATGCATGCCTTCCACTATCACCTTCCAAATCCCAGTGCCCATCCAAAATTTGGTTGTGCACCGATGCATAGTGGATGAGGGGGCATCCACGTGCATCATATCTACCTTAGTTTGGCAAAATCTTGGATCACCAATTCTGCAACCGTCCTCCATGACTCTGCGGGCTTATGATGGACATCCCACTAAAGCCCAAGGAATCCTCCCCCATGTCCCCATCACATTAGCTAAGAAGATAGTCTTGATTGACATCAAAGTTGTCAACACTCAACTGGACTATAACCTCCTCCTCGAAAGGAGTTACATGTATGCCATGTGAGCCTTCACATCAACTATCTTTCACCTCATGATGTTCCCCCATGAAGGGAAGATTGTGATAGTTGACCATCTCACCTACCATGATCCGCAAGGGTTAATAACACCAACCAACGTTATCCCTACCATCACCACCATTAAGCTGCAAGGGATGACCACACACACTAACATCATCCCTGCAACCAACACTGTGGTTGAAAACACACTAGCTTCCCCACCATTTAATGTGGGCCTTGGGATTTTTACTGATCCCACCATGACGACTCCTTTCCTGTTGGTGTCACCACCACCGACACAAAAGCAAACTTCGGACCTGTGCATGGTCTCATCAAGCACCGCTGCACCCAAACAGCAACCGCAGCTATAGCCCTAACCACAACCACAACATCATCCACAGCCACAATGCCAACAGAAACCGTAACATCACCCATAGCAGCAGCATTACGCACAGCTGCAACCACAACCGCACCCCCACATGCAACTAGCTGGGAGTTATGTGGGCTAATCTCTAGTCCATACAATTCCCTTCCTCTTTCCCCCACCTGGTGTCATGAGCAAGTCGATCATGGCCACCTTAAGCCTACCCAACTTTATGTTGGGAATCCTAGTGTGGTATCTTGATCCACCAGCTCAACCAGCAATGCCCCAGGTTGTGTTAACCCCGGTTCAACCTATTGTGGTTGAGTCTCACCCTCCACCCGGTCCGCACAAGCTAACTGCCGCACCCACTACTGCACTGCCCCAACCCAAAAGATCCAGGGGCAAGAACACCAAAACCATCGCAATGTGGAAATTGAACCCAGTGATAGATTAATTTTACTCACAACAATTATCAATTGAACATGCAAAATCACTCACAAAAGAGACTGAATATGGAGCTGAACACTAAACTATATTAACTCAGTGTACAATAGCCAACCTTGTAACATAATAGGTTGCTAAATTAAATAATTACATAGGATATTCAAATGCATGAGAAGGAAATTCGAATCTAGTCAAAAGCAGGCTTACTAAAATTAAGCAAATCCCCCATAGGTGCATAAAGTAGTTTCCAAATTAGTCATGGAGCTTGCGAATTGGAAAAAGAACTTAGGCAAGCTAAAGAGTGATGGAATGACAACTCATACATGCTTTTCATAGGATAAAAGAGTGGAGGATGTGTAGGACAAAAAACTAGTCAACCTCACCTAGTCAAGCTTTTCCATTTTCCTTAAAACACTGAAAAAGTAGGCAATAAAGCAGAAAAAACAGAAGGGCACTTAGGAGGCTAGGAATAAAGTAGATTTAATTCCTTGAGGTTTCCCAAGCACTACATGAGTCAAATAAGGAAAGTTTTACCACTATGGATAGATAAATGACAACTTGCATAAGGTGGGACACATGAACTAGGCAAATAAGACAAAAATAATGAAATTAATGTCTAAGGTAGCTAACTATGGGTTGATTATTCTAACACCCCCCCTTAAGCCTGAATTATGAGTAATATATCAGAAAAATTATAGGGCCTAGCAACAAGGCTTAGTCACCCTTTACATACTGCATGTCCATTTAAACAAGGAAAGAGGCAAAAACCGCATGGGAAAATCCTCCCTTAAACATGGACTGTAAAACAAAATTTGGAAATCTTGTCTTCACTCATGCTTCACAGCGTGATCAGAAATCCCCAGCAGTGATTTGAGATTTCTGAAGGTCTTCTCACAAAATGCTTTGGTGAGCATATCAACTACTTGTTCTAAAGATGAACAGAAGAGTAGGTGAATGGTGCCATCATGCACAAGCTCTCTGATGTAGTGCATATGGATCTCAATGTGTTTGGTTCTCTGCTTCTGAACTGGATCTTTGTAGATTTGAATGGTACTCTGGTTATCACAGTAGATGGTAGTTGAGTACTCTGATTTGAAACCACACTCTCCAAGTAAACCCTGCAACCATAAACATTGAGTTGTTCCATTAACAACTCCTATGTACTCTGCTTCTGTAGATGAGAGTGCAATGGCACTCTGCTTCTTGCTTGACCAGCTGATTGGCCCTTCTACAAGCATGAACACATATCCTGATGTGTACTTTCTATCTGTGCTATCACCTGCCCAATCACTGTCATTAAATCCAATCAAATCAAGATCAGATTTTGCTTTATAGAAGATCCCATGTGTCCTTGTTCCCTGAAAAAAGTTAAGAATCCTTTTGGCTGCTTTCCAATGGATCTCATGAGGCTGATCCATGTATCTATAAGCCACACTTACTGCATAATAAATATCAGTTCTAGCATGTGTAAGATACAACAAACATCCAATCAATTGCCTATACAGTGTATTGTTTACCATAGGTGAAGAATCAGCTTCTTCCAGCTTCACTCCTGAAAGGAAAGGAGTCTTTCTTGGTTTGTAGTCCTTCATTTTGAATTTGTTCATCAAATCCAAGGCATACTTGGACTGGTGCACCTTGATTCCATCATTGTTTTGTGCAATCACAAGCCCCAAAAATTGGCTTAAGAGCCCCAAGTCTGTCATGGAGAAGGTTTGGTTCATTGCACCCTTCAAGGAAGCAATCTCATCCTTTGAGCTTCCTGTAATGAGGAGGTCATCAACATATAACACAATTATCATTAATGAACCATTAATTAACTTCAAATAGACATTTTTATCTTATTTGCACCGAACAAAATTCAGTGATAGCAAGAAGCTATCAATCTTGGCATACCAAGCCCTAGGGGCTTGCTTTAGCCCATACAATGACTTTCTCAACCTACACACAAGAGAAGGGTTAGTAGAAAATCCTTGAGGCTGCTGCATATATATCTCTTTAGTGAGATCTCCATTTAGGAAGGCACACTTTACATCCATGTGATGTACCTCCCATTGCCTTAAGGCTGCAATGGATAAGGCTAGCCTGATGGAGTCCATCTTTGCCACTGGTGCAAAGGTCTCATTGTAATCTGTGCCATGAACCCATGAGTAGCCCTTGGCTACCAATCTGGCCTTGTACATCAGAGGTGAACCATCAGCAGAAAATCTGGTATTGTAGACCCAATTACACTGAACTAACTTCCTCCCTGGGGGAAGATCCACTAGCTCCCATGTGTTGCTCTTCTAGAGTGAGCTGAACTATTCCTTCATGGATTCTTGCCATCTTGGATCTCTTGATTCTTCTTCATATGTTTGAGGATATTATTCCACCATCAAATAGCATTTCTCAGCAAACATAGGATCCTTCATGCACAGACCACTCTCAAATTGAGATCTAGTCCTCCTTGGGTCATTGGGATCCCCAGCTAACTCTCTTGCTGCATGTAGTGTCTTGGCTGCCCATTTTGGCCTTGTAGGGATGTTAGGGTCTGCAATAAACTCATCACTATCAGACATATCAGAATCAGCATGTTCAACAAACTCTTCACTTACTTTCATAGGTTCAGGTGGTGAAGAGGTTTCTCCAACTTCCACTGCTGCAAGGGGTTCTTCTTGAAACTGAACACACCTTTCAATGAAGGCTTTGTTTGTGCTCAAATTTATCAGCTTGTACCCCTTTGAATATTTAGAGTACCCAAAAAATAGGCACTCTTGGCTTTGGGGCTGCAAATCCTTTCTCTTTTTTGTTGGAACTCTAGCCCAAGCCCTTGAGCCAAAAATCCTGAAATGGGTCACATCTGGCTTGTGCCCACTCCATGCTTTGAAAGGAGTCATACCATCAAGCTGTTTGTGAGGCACCTTATTCTGGATATAGGCTGCACAATTGATAGCTTTGGTCCAGTACTTTGGTGGCAAAGTTTTGGCCTCCATCATGCATGTTGCCATCTCCTTCAGTGATCAGTTCTTCCTCTCAGCAACACCATTCTGCTGTGGTGTGTAAGGGATAGAATGCTACATTTGAATACCTGCATCTGCACAATAATTAATAAACTCAGACTTGACATACTCACCACCATTGTTATATCTGAGGACCTTGAGTTTCCTCCCAGACTGGTTTTCAACCAAAGCCTTAAAGACTTTGAAGAGGCCAAAAACTTCAGACTTGTGTTTCAGGAAGTAAACCCAGCAATACCTGGAAAAGTCATCTATGAAATTCAATGCATATTTGGCCTAACTCATGGACATAAGAGGGAATGGGCCAGCAACATCACTGTGGATCAGCTCGAGGGGTGCAGAGGTTCTCTCATGACTAGCTCTCTCAAATTTATGCTCTAGGTGTTTTCCTAGGATACAACCTTGGCAGACTCCTTTGGAAAATTTTATCTTGGGAAACCCTATGACCATCTCTTTTTCACTAAGATCAGAAATATACTTGTAATTTAGGTGGCCAAATATTCCATGCCAAAGCTTGCCTCCCTCATTAGCATGAATCAGAAGAGCAGAGGGGTTTGAGTAGGGTAGGAAGTGTGAGAACATGTATACCTTTTGAGCATGATTTGCAACTCCTTTTGCAATGACTTTACCACTTGATATCTCTGGGATCTCAACTTCATCAGGGGAGAATATGACCTTCTTTGGAGACCTAGTGTGAGTCATATGGTACACTGATAAGAGGTTGGAGGAAAGACCAGGAACATACAACACATTGCTGAACTGACCATGATCAAGATCAATCCTCCCTTTGCCCAAACTTTCAGTGAGA
>LPNX011113130.1:60243-116994 GCA_001517045.1 Pseudotsuga menziesii
TTTTATTCTTCTGGTAGTTCTTCTTGGAACCTTGTGGCTCCTCTAGAGACTTGTTCTTGTCTCTCTTTTGCTCAGGTGGCTTTTTATCTTTCTTTTTGCTTTCTGAATCCACCTTCGAATCTCCAGCAACCAAAGCTTGGTCTTTGGATGGTTTGATGGTTCCCATCATCACCAGCTTGTCCTATTCTTGTGTGAGAGATTCCATGAAATCTGCAAGGCTAGGAAACTTCCAGGTTCGAGCAGTCAACTTTGTGGCATAGAAGGTCAAAACAAACACTAAATAATCAGGGCCAAGCTTTGAGAGAATGGCCAAGACCAGCTGATCATCCTTCTTTTCGATCCCACATTGTTTTAGCTGCAAAAAAAGTGCTTTGAACTTGGAGAAATAGAGTTGCAGAGATTCAAAGCTACTGGGACTCAAGGAATTCAGCTCATTTTCAATTTGATGTCCCCTCATCTCATCTGTCTTTCCAAAAAGATCAGTAATCTTCTCCCATACTTCATTCGGTTATGTCAATCCATCAAGATGGAAAAGGAGGTCTCTGGAAATACTCAGACACAAGAGACCATAGGCCTCATCCCTCCTGTTGTGCCATTTTATCTTCTCTGCGGCTACATTGGGCTTTGCTTCTATTCCCATAGTCACTCTGTAGAGGCCTTTCACTCTCAACAGTATCTCCATCTTTACTTTCCATTCAAATAAGTTGAAGGGAGTCAAGATGATCTTCTGAGATTGATCCATAGCTTAGAAATTGTCTCGGCTGTCAGTAGAAGGCTCCCAGTCACTGATGTCGAACCTGCAAAACAATTTTGAAGGAGAGAAATCAATCTATAATGGCTCTGATACCATGTGGAAATTGAACCCAGTGATAGATTAATTTTACTCACAACAATTATGAATTGAACATGCAAAATCACTTACAAAAGAGACTGAATATGGAGCTGAACACTAAACTGTATTAACTCAGTGTACAATAGCTAACCCTGTAACATAATAGGTTGCTGCATTAAATAATTACATAGTATATTTGAATGCATGAGGAGGCAATTCAAATCTAGTCAAAAGCAGGCTTACTAAAATTAAGCAAATCCCCCATAGGTGCATAAAGTAGTTTCCAAATTAGTCATGGAGCTCATGAATCGGAAAAAGCACTTAGGCAGGCTAAAGAGTGATAGAATGACAACTCATACATGCTTTTCATAGGAGAAAAGAGTGGAGGATTTGTAGGACAAAAAACTAGTCAACCTCACCTAGTCAAGCTTTTCCATTTGCCTTAAAACACTGAAAAAGCAGGCAATCAAGCAGAAAAAATAGAAGGGAACTTAGGAGGCCAGGAATAAATCAAATTTGATTCCTTGAGGTTTCCCAAGTGCTACATTAGTCAAATAAGGCAAGTTTGACCACTATGGATAGGTAAATGACAACTTGCATAAGGTGGGACACATGAACTAGGCAAATAAGACAAAAATAATGAAATTAATGTCTAAGGTAGCTAACTATGGGTTGATTATTCTAACATACAAAACCATGACAAGTCCCACCTTGTGCCATCTCTGAACAACAGGGCCATCCAACTCAGAACTGCCCTGAAATCCCAGTAATCTGTGCGCATCTAGATTCCATGGATACAAATGAAAACATCTTCGTGGTTGAACTCCCAAATACGCCAGTAGTAAGGAACAAGGCATTCAGGACAAACCATGCTTGCACCCTTTGCAGATTGTATGGACATTACTCCCACCATTTCCAAGACTTACTCAAGTTTCGAATGGCTCTCACTGACCTTCATCACCATTCACCCACCACCGCCTTCTTTAGACACCATGTCCATTTACATGATGTCCATTTCAACTAACCCTCTTATCTCCACCATCATTGACGGTCCATCAGACCTGTCTCTTCCATTGTTTCCGCGGCCACAGCCGCAACCTTCTTTGCAACCTCAACCTCAGTTACCAGGGAAACAATGGGGTTCATTCCCGATCAACATGATAATTTTTCTTTTTCTTTTTCTTTTCCTTTTCTTTTTTCTACCATCCAGGATCGTGAGTAATTCTACCTTCACAAACCTCCATCTACAGGATTTCACACTAGGAGATCCTCTATGGTACCTTGAACCACCTACCATACCTTTGAGGCCCCAAGATGTGTTGACTCATGTCCATCCAATTGAGATGATATTGTACCTACCTCCAGGTCCATTAAAGACTCCTATTATCTCCAGTCCTGCCCCTCTTCCTCCACAAGAGACTGGGGGAAAGGCCACCAAAACCACAAAAAATACCATTTACATGATCTCTAGCACCAGTCTCCTTTCTATCTCATCAGCCATGGAATATCCACCTGATCTACCCCAACACCACTTACACGATGACGGAGAGATCCATAAGACCACCTCTGGTCTTACCCCATTCCTTTTAAACCATAGTGTGGAATCAGTTCTTCCCACAAAAGCCCAGATTTCATCATCCCGCCTTGCCAATGACCTTTTTCTTGGAAAGGGGGAATACCTCTTCACTGACTCAGACAGTCAACTCTTGAAGAAGCCATGCAACGGGCTCCACCTCAAGAGATTCTATGCCTGATATAACCACTATGAGTCCCTTATAGGATAGTTTTTTCCCTTTCTTATTTTTCAACGTTTTTTAGCACAAGTTAAGGGCAGCACCATCAACTGCTAATCCAAAGTCACTCGGAACTGGTTCGATACACCTCTCACACCTCCGAGGTCAAATTTACATTTTCTTATGAGACCATTGTCTCATGTTTAATAAATCAATTTCGGGACCATTTCCCACAAGTCACCTTGATTTATGAGCCATGACATGACGATGCAAGTGTCTATAGACCTGTACTTGCATCACACTTCCCAACCACCACTCATGTGATTTTTCGGGCTGTCACCCGTTAAGGACTATAATTTTAGCTTTTATTTTGTATTTTTAGCATATAGTCATATTTTCCATTCACCGCACCTTACGCGGACCTCTGGATCATTGTCCACAAAACCATTTATTTTTCTTACATATATTTGGCATATAAGTGCCTCTGGACTTGTACTCACATCGCATGTAGTCAAGTTCATCCACCACAACATACACACACTCTCTCCTGACCTCTGTTCGAGAGACACCTCAGTTTTCGTGCCTCTACCACACCAACTCACGGGCCTCTGCCGTGATCTATCCCACACATGTATTGATGTGTTTGAGAGCCTTTTTCTACGTCCATACTACACAAATGAAATTTGGACCTCTGTCCACCATCCCAACATGGGGCATCGCTTGTGCCACCGTAGTCGGTTGACCACATTGGAGTTTCGTTTAAGCTCTTTTCTAACTCCTTAAAACAATGAAAAGATTGCTGAGCACAGCTGTCTCCTTTCCTACTCGCTAAAGTATAGGAAAGGGCGTCTACATGGTCTCATTTATCTCCTTTTGTAGACCATGTAGACCATTTCATGAAAAGGACCTCCTTGGCACACTCAAGCCAAGACAGTTCCCCTCTGCATACGTTTATGCTTTCTCGGGCAAAGGGGCCGCACTTTATGAAAACTCTCACCACCGGTTGTCATTAAGATCTTTTCTAGCTATCTCAACAAGAAAAGATTGCCGAGCAAACTTGGTTTCGTTCATGCTCGTAAAATTATTTGAATGACCATCCAACCAGTATAGGTTTAACCTTTTTCGGCCTGATTGGACTACCAACGGTAAATAAGTCTCTCATCACCTCCAGGATGGGTGAGCTCTCCTATGTATACTTTTATTATTTTTTGGGCATAGGAGACTACCAATGAAAAAGAGCCCCCACTGGAGTCTTCTTCATGCTTTCAAACTCTCTAAAATTGAAAGCACCATCGATCATTTACCTTCTCGGGCTTGCCAAAAATTTACGATATCGTATCACAACGGTGTCCCTAGACACCACCCCATAGAAAACAGCTTGGCAGCATCCCCACATTGGGTCGGCTTTGTTTAGAGTACTCTGTAATGTGTCTTCCTTGGATCCCATCGGTATCAAAAGTGTCCACCTTCTCCAAGTATTTCTCATCTGTAGTGATATTCCCGATATTACAGCTATGATCCCATTCCCTTGAGTCAGTTTCATTTGCTGCCTAGTCTTCCCAGCCATCATACTCTGAACAAAGGAAGTTTGAGTCTCCCACTCCCCCCCTTCCCCTGTTCATTTATTTCCCTTCCTTCCCCTCCTCCCCAGTTCAGTGAGTCAATCCAGATATTTCTTCACACCTTTTGGTTATCTCCCTTGCACCCTTGGTCAAGGAAACATCATTGGCTTGACTAGGGGTAGGTCTCCCTCTGTCGACACCAACACACATATTCCAGAGGATAGACCCAAAGGTCCCTGTACCTTGGTCAGAGGTCCCTGTACCTTGGTTTCATTAACATCATCGATGAGTTCCTTGGACCACTTGAGAGGAGTCCTTAGTGCCTCTTGGGATGGTTGTTTCTCACGTGCTCGACTTCAACTCCATCATCGCACTGTTGAGATTCGTACAGGTTTTTTTCCACACAGTAATTGGTCGAAGACCCCGGATGTCTCCCGACTCTAGCACATTGGTGAGTCCACTCAAGGGACCTAAACAGGTTATGTCCCTTGTGATTTCTGGGTTGCGTTGGAGACAGTGATCTGAAGCCCCAGTAGTGCTTCAAACTACCTTTATGATTGATGCAACATACTTGTACCACAGAGACTCTGGCTCTTAATCAGTGAGTCCACACAGCTATGTACTAGATCTAGCAGATCGTCAGTCATAAAGATATAGCATTCCATTAGAATTTCATGAGTCCAATGTACTAGATCAGTATTGTATTCAGCCTCACATAGAGGCAACCAGCATTGTAACATTAGTTGTATATGATCGCCTCTTGTATTTTAGAGCATATATCAAATAATTCTTTTGACATTGTCACGAGCATTAGAATTCCCACCTCATCCATATACATGTCACACATTTATTGTATCTCCCACCATATTAATACAAAAATCAAAAGCCACCATGCCCCAGCCCCGGAAGCACCACCTCTACACAGCAAATCCTATGATGTTCGTCAGCCATATGTTGAGATCCTGCCCTCACACATCAGGGGGCAATCTGCTAACCCAAAAATCCCCCACTAAGCTCTCAATAACCTGCACCACTCAAGGGCACCATCTCACAACCCCCATATCAATCCATAAGACCCTCCATTGGACCCCCACAACTCCAAAATAGCCTAAGGATGAAGAAAAAGGGCTAAAACCCCTAAAAAGGAGCCCAAAATAGCCTCTTAGGAGCTAAAGCCCTCAAAAGGGGCTAAAACCCTAAAAGGGGCTAAAGTTAGGGTGAAAGGGGCTAAAGCCTTGACCAAGGACTTAAAACCCTAAAACCCCTTAGAAAAGCTATAAAAGGAGGGTGGGGGGTCACTCTCAAAACACTTCTCCCTTGGCTATTGTTATGCTTCCTGGGATGCTTTGAGACCTTTGCCTCTCAAACCACCTACATTCCCTCTCCTCCACATCCATTACCATTTGAGCCATTGCTCCCCCAACCAAGAGAGAGAGGCTTCCAGGAGCTAGGGCATGGTGACCCATTACCCACTAAGAGAAGGTATATTTGTGTTATTTGTGTTTCTTTCCTAGCTATTTAGATTGCTTTTACTTCTAACCATTGTTTCTTGCAAGTTTTATTTAACATTGTTTGTAGGTTTCACCATTGTAGCTTAGGTTTGTTTTGCAAGGTTTAAGGAGGCAGAACCCTAACCTGTTTTCTGCAGAGGGGTTCATAAAGCTTCCACTTCTTCTTTTTGCTCTTGCTTATTATTTAGTTTAGTCCTAGTTTCTGTTACTAGATTAGCTTAGTTCAATTTACTGTTCAGTTTACTTGCATTTCCATTTCGTTTTTCCTGTTTTCCAACAGTAGGAACCTACCCTTGTGCCCTATAGGCACAAGGGAGTCATTCCTGCTCCTGCAGTGAGGAGAAATCCTCACTACACACATAAGACAAATACCCTTGCATTATGTCATGCAATATCACCTTCTTCAGATAGATACAAAAAACTCCCTGTGATATGCTACATGGCAAGGGTTGATCAATTACACTACCTTCAGAATAATAGAGTGGATCATACACCTCTTCATCCAAAAAGAGGAAAAGGTTACAATCCTCCTTCCTTCCATCATCATTTTGGGAGAATATGGAGAATTCTACTTGTCAGGCCCCAGGATACCTATGCATAGACCACCATGCATGCTGCTTCGTTGTTATACCTAAATCCTTTCACCATCATGTGATGAGATCCTTAACCTCTATGTTTTCCCTTAATCCCAAAAATTGTACCTTGATGTTTATTCTGAGAAATGTTTGTAATGTAATTAAGTCATTTCACGCCCCAATGTTCCAATCGGTAGTTTCTATAATGTAAACAAGTCATGTAAATTCATTGTGCATAACCCTCCAATTGATAAAGGGTTAAAGTCCCCGCAGTTCCGGGGCCCTAGGGTTATTAGACTCTCCTAGTGAAGTCGACCCTAGTGATTTATTGTTAAGTTGGGAATTAGTATAAATAGAGAGTGAGACTCTCTATTTATCACACACTCACTCACACTCAGTTGTAGCACATAGATGAGGGAGAAGAAGTTGTTGGGGCTAGAAAGAAAGAGGCTACTACTGTCAGGAGATCATCTTACTATTTTAGGGTTTTACTTTGGTGTTGATTCTATCTCTGAGGAAGTTGCTAGGTTTTTTCCATTTATGGTTTCCCCAAGGAGCCAACCCTTTTTCATGCTGGGTGTAGGCCTAGCATCCATGTAGGTCTTCTTCAGCGCTTATATCTGACCCTAAGTCAGAATGGCCTGTCCAGCAATTACATCTAACCTTGACTCGTCAGAAAGGCACGCCCAACACTCAGATCTAACCATGAGAGGAAATTAATCCCCTCACCATGTCAGAATGGCCCAAACCTTACATCTAACCATGGAAGGAACCTCATCCTCTCCCATGTCAGAATGACCCATCCCTTACATCTGACCTACTCGTCGGAATGGCCCGGCCCTTACATCTGACCTACTTGTCAGAATGTCCCGTCCCTTACATCTGACCTACTCATCAGAATGGCCCTAAAATCACATTTGATCATGTGAGAACACATCCCATAGTCATATGAGAATGGCCCCCAGTACCAGACTGAGCTTTCATGGTAACTGACCAGGTGCCTCCATTCTCCTACAGAATGGCATCAGCCCTTATATCTGATCAAGTGGGAACCAACCCCTCAATCACATCAGAATGCCCGTGCGCTCACATCTGATCATGTAAGACTACATCTTGCAGTTGTATCAGAAAGGCCCTCAGTCCTATACCGAGTATTCCTGGTAAATAACTAGGAACCTCCATTCCAAGAATGGGAATAGCCCTTATATCTGATCATGTAGGAACCAATCCTATAGTCATATTAGAATGGCTCAGCACTCAGATCTGACATGGAAGGAACCAATCCTCTCACCATGATAGAATGGCTCAGCCCTTACATTTGACCATGGAAGGAACCAATCCTCTCACCATGTCAAAATGGATCACGGACTCATCACTTCCCCTTGGAAGGAACCTTGATCTGGAGAACACCAAGATTTTCCTTGAAGTACTCAAACTTCAATCTGGCCAATGGATTCATCAACACATCAGCTATCTGTTCATTCGTCACAACATACTAGAGATTCACTACTCCTCTCTGCACCATATCCCTGATATAGTGATACTTGATCTCGATATGCTTTGACTTGTCATGGAACACCGAGTTCTCCGACAACTTCACACAACTCTGGTTGTCACAATATATACAAGTAGAATCCAACTGGAGATCAAATAAATCAGACATTAGCTTCATGAGCCATACTTCCTCACAACTAGCTGAACAAGCTATTCCATACTCTACTTCAGCTGTACTCAGTGCCACATAGGATTGCTTCCTGTTAAACCAAGAAATCACACCTGATCCCATACTGAAGAAACACCCTAAAGTGCTCTTCCCATCAATGGCACTTCCTACCCAATATGAATCAACATAACCCTCCAGGTTAATCTTCTGACTTGCGTCATACTTGATCCCATAATCGAATGTACCCCTCAGGTACCTCAGAATATGCTTTGCAGCAATCAAGTGAACATGTCTTGGATCTGTTAGGAACTAGCTCAAGGTGTTCACAACAAAGCAAATATTTGGTCTCGTGTTCGTCAGGTACATCAAGGACCCAATCATCTGACAATACATCGTAGCATCAACCGCTTCTGATGAAGAGTCACTCAATAGATTTAGGTTCGATGCCATAGGTGTGGTCATGGCCTTGCAGCCCATCATCCCAAACCTATTCAGGATCTCTACTGCATACTTCCCTTGTCCGAGGGAGATTCCATCCGCATTCTGCCACACCTCCATGCCTAAAAAATAATGCATCATACCCAAGTCCTTCATTTCAAACTCGACAGCAAGCTTCCTCTTCATATCAGCAATCAACCCATTCATACATGTTACAAACAAATCATCTACATACAGTAGGAGCATCACTAGCTTGTCATCTTCAACCTTGTAGTAAAGGTTGGAATATGCTTTACTCTTGGTAAAGCCCAAACTGGATAGAAATTTGTCAATTCTTCCGTACCATGTCCTAGGTTCCTATTTCAAATCGTACAAGGATTTCTTCAATCTACATACATGAGACTCCCTGTCATGTGTCTCAAAACCAAGTGGCTCCTCCACATACACCTCCTCTTCCACTACACCATTCTATAAAGCAGTTTTGACATCCATCTGGTGTATCTTCCATTTCATCACTGCAGCCAAAGCAAGTACTCATTTGATGGAAGTTTTTACAGAGAAAAACTCCTATGGCTTGGGGTACCACACCAGACAGATTAACTCCAAAAATCAATCCTTCCCTATATGCAAGAGAAACCAAACATCTAACACTAAAGGATCTCGTTTCGTACCTTATTCCAGATGGTTGATGTAGATCCCCGTTGAGATTTTACACTCTCGCTTGTATTCACAATTTTCTTCCTCAACATTCAGCAAACAAGATAAGCATGCTATATATAATTTTGTTAGACCTACTCTAGCATATATAATCAATAACATATAATCATTTACAAGCATCCATGGATCAAATACTCATTTAAATACACATTATTCGACAAGAAAAGATATTTCTATTGATATAAAATAGAGATTACAATAGTGACAACCTCTGTCAGCATGTCTACGAATCGAAGAAACTGAGTCCCCCACATGGGCCTCCACCACTTCTATCCTCCATCTCTCGATAGCAAGCTCACAAGCAAAAGGAAATATTGGGAAGAAAACAAAGTGCTCCAAGGGACAAAGGGATGCAAACTCAAGTATAAGCTCTAGCAATAATGGACTATAGTTTTCTTGCTCTTCAATTCCTCCCCCTTCAATGTATCCAAAGGGTTCCTTATATAGCTCTTCAATGGGGTAATGGAAGGTCAAATTCGAGCGATCTCAAGGAATATGGAAGGCCAAGAGACAAGTGACTCGGATCCACATCAATGAAAACTCCAAAATCATTTGGCCTTTTGCACATATCCTGATGTATGCGAGTTTAAGGGTCAAATCCACATATATACGCGAGAAAAGGATTAAAATTCACGTATGGCCATTATTGCATGATTTTAGGGATGATATTGGAAACATCAAATGTACAAAAATGGTCCATGGGGTCTAAAGGGTCTGCAGAGGGATAGGGGAGGCCATAAAGGTGTGATCCACTATGTGTGGTAAAATCAGCTGTAACAAATGCCCCCTAATGTGTGAGGTCAGAGGGGTCATACGATGCCCGAAATACATTATAAGTCCATCCCAAAAGTGGAGTGATGAAGAACCCAGTGGAAGAACTAGCCATCCAATCAATACAATACAATGATCAAAACTATGCAAATAACTACAAGTAGATGTAGCAGTCTGGGATGCATAAGAGTACAATGGTCATGAATAGGCATGATACAAAATATGAGATGTGTGGTCATCGCCACGTACAATATAAATAGATCATAATCTCCATGATGAAGATATACATAGGATCATGATCTCCATGTAGGATGAAGATATATAATAGATCAAGATCTCCATAATGGCTAGAAATATCTGACATATACTGGAATCAAGTCACGAAAGTTGAAATCTCATGAACACTGGCATGATCAAGGAGGTAGCATATATGAGATGCCACCAATCTAAAAGGTCTTCCACACAAACTGCTACGATTACATGTCCTACTATGTGAATAGAGGTGCCGAGGTCAAACATGGTAGTCTGTCATTTGATTACCATTCATTGATGTATACCGTTAACAGACGTGAGATCACCCACCAATAATGAAAATGGGAATCAAGGTACTAGAGTGCAAACTAACGTGTGAATAAATTTGTTGAGGACGAACACTTGAGAGAATCCATCGATTAGGGGACATTAATGTATTCCCAAAAAACTGTCAATGGCGAGAGAGCCTGCCACTGATGATTGCAAGTCTCAAGGCACTCAAAAATTACTCTAGATTCCTATCCCAAAATAAATGATCTGAAGTAGATGGGATGAAATCCGCTGGAAGGAGGGCATTAAGGCATCCCCCATCATCCAAAATGAGGTAATCAGCAAAGTTGTATAATGTGGAAGGACTCGATCATAATGTGCATGAACCAGTAACTCTACCGAGAATGGCCGACATGCAAAGTCAAGATAACTAAGGAATGGTCGACTCATGTTTCAACTTCCTTCGAACAAGAGCATAAAGGAAAATGGTGATTGAATGTAGGCAGCATAGACTCAATATACAAAACTGGGACATCTCTGCAACACAGGAGGCATCGATAAAGGCTCCATAGGGACTGGAAGCTTAACCAGTCGGTGGAGATAAAATCAGAGAAATGAGTACATCTCCTAAATTCAAAATATTAACCCAACCAATGGATGTGATATACAATGCTATGTTCGAAGGCAACACAACTCGACTGCTGCCAAAGATAACATCTTTTCTTGTCCGGCTTTTTGGTTTTTTGATTTTTTTTTGGAATTTTTCAAATATTTTTCAAATATTGAAAAAGAATAAAATCACTTTATAGTTACAGACTAGGAGGAGATGAGTGTCAAGGGACAAACAAACTAGTTCCAAGCAGCGGAACATACCTATGCTCAATGCAAGGACATATGTGTAGGATAGAGACACTCGGGAGAAAGTCCCCTCCTGGTAAAAATCAGGAATCAAGATGTAAAGGATATACAAAATGGCTCTGCATGGCTAGACATGAGATAAGATTAGGCTATATGGATGATACTCAAAGTCAGGGAAGTCGACATAAGGCTTAATAAGGCATGCAAAGCTCATGATAATGCAATTACAACTTGACATAAGGGACTCCTAAGGAAACAGGCCAGCAACAAGATCAAGAGGAGTATGAGGCTCTTATGAAATGACATGGTGATACTCTACAATGATTTCCCATACCCTAAAGAGAAAACTGTCGGCATGGGCATCAAATGCAAGAAAGGAGCTAACTGGGGCACCCACGTAAGGTCAAACTCTACCATTCACATCCTGTCACTTCTAAAACAGCCAGAAGGTTTCATGACAAGATAGAATGGGTTTGTACCTAAGGTTATAATGAAATGGTCATAAGCTCATGCAAAATGAAAATGGAGGTGAAATCTAACCTATATGCCAGCTTAAACACCATACCTGAAATCAGCACGAACGGGTCAAAACAATGGTCAAAATGACGCTCAAAATGGCCTCCTACATCATCATATTAGTAAAAAATGGTCCAAAAGGGTCAGAAAAAGTTCAAAAATATAGAAAGGGGTTAAAAAATTTCAAAAATTTGAAAAATTATCTATAAATAGTAAAAACTTCAAAAACTATATATCATTTGAAATTTTTACCCAATTGAGCTCAAAACTTCAAACGCGAATTCCGGGAGTTTCGTCCGACGAAATCCGACACCATTTTTTCCAGGTAACTTCCCATGCCCTACTCTTCCATTTGCATATAAATGTTTTTAATTTTCATGGTCAAAATCAATTTCTAGTCCATTCTAAGATAGTCACTTCTGCCCACATGGAAATTGGGGATTTTTCCGTGTATAGGGCTGGCTATATGCGGACAAATGGCCCAAAGTTGTGTACATACGTGGCTATTTTGCAAAGAGTCGCATATGTGGCTATGTTTAAGGTTTTTTAAGACAAATAATGACCAAAAATTAATCTAAATGTGCAGGATGGTTCTAGAATGGAGAGAGAGAGAACACGGGGATGTAGAAGAAGCTGTATGGGGATATCTAATGGCTCAACGAGCTCTTTGTGCATGTGGGTTATACAAATTTTGGTGTCTTGGGGGATTAAGGGCCAAACCAAGACTACTGTAGATGCTAGTAGACTACTAATATCCTGACTTAGAGTCATTTCATATCGACGGGATGTCCCTCACTATAGGGGTGGAGGACATATACTTCATTACAGGATTGTCCTGATGGGGAGAAGTCATGAACCTACGTTCTCGTGGGCCTAGAGGTGGCCTCACCATTGATGAGTATATTGCTGAATTTTGTTATCTAGACAAGGAGAAGGTTGGGAGTTAGATACCAACAAACTCCATATAGGTACTAGGCCTGAAGGCCATACTACTGACACTCGGCAGGATAGCAGGGCTAGCCTCACTCCACCAGGCATCGTGGCCCTTGATGTTCTATGCAGTGGAGTGCATCAGACCCATATTTTATGATTGGAGTACTACATTTTTGTGTAACATGAAGCAATATCTCAGCGACTGCAAGATGGGTAGGCTACGAAACTTCGGTTTCAGAAGTATACTGAGCACATTCTTCTTCGAGCATGTTCCGGGGCTCAGCCCTAGAGTTGACGTTCCTCTTCACGAAGTTCAAAATTCGGCCCAATGACATTGGGCAGATGCGATGCATAGACTGGGTGGAGGTAGGGTGTCTAACCCATACCCAGCTGATTTCTTTCCATGGTGGCGACGGCAGATAGTTTTCATCAATGATTACCCCTATGCAGGGATAGATTTTCGAGGTGATCGCGACATGCCCCTACCACCAGGATCAGCGTACGATGACATTGGTAACAAATCCAAACCCTATTTTAAAGTTTTTTGAATTATTTAATATTTTTTTTTGTTTTTTGATATATGGAATCAAAAGACATGTTTTTGCATGACGACACATAGTGACAATCTATCATATGTATGCAGATGTAGGGCCACAGTGGCTTGACGATTTCCCTTGTCATAGACGGAGGGGACAAGGATATGAAATTATGGGTGTGGATGTGGAGCAGATGCTGCAAAGCATCCACACAAACTTTGTACAACTGACACATAGGGTACCCATGGCTCAAGTCGAGGACCTGCCTGAGGCCATGCAGCGTCAGGTGGTTGGTGTACCACGAGCATGGGTGCAGTTATTTCGACGACTAGCATGAGCCATGGTGAATTTCCACGATCACAACCCCCCTCCTCCTCCCTAGGATTAAATACCTAGGAGTGACACATTTTTGTACTACCATGTATTATATTTTGGTGGCTCAGAAGCCCCATTTTTGTATTATGACACTTATATATTATTAAGTCACATTTTGGATGTTTAATGAAAAACTTTTGTGATGATTGATTTTATTTATTTACATGTGTAAAAATGTATATTTGTGATGAGCTTATGGTCTATGAAACAAATTCCAATCTAACACATAGTTAGCATATGAGTCAGCAACTTGATTATAAATTCTTGGAACATGTATGTATGTTATGTTGTCAAATTTCTGTTCTAGCAATCTCACATGTAAGAATCTTCGTAATAATGTTGGATCACCTAACATGATATAATCCATTCAGCTGTGACACTATTAACTGCGAATCAAGATGTACCTTAAGAGAGAGAACACCATGTGAAATGGAATCCCTTAGAAGCTCGATAACGGCACTATACTCAGCAACATTGTTTGAAGAGGACCGTAAACATATGCCTCCTGAAGACAATACCTGACCCATAGGAGTATAGATCACCCAAGCAACAGAGGCTGAGTGTTGAGTGTGATGGCTAGAACCATCAGCGAATCCTATATAGATGGAAGACTCCATTAACATATTCCATAAGAAATGAAAGATAATCAACAAACCCGATCACCATAAGAAAAACCTAACTATGCAAAATACTATACAATAATATACAATAATCAGCCCTGGTTGAGGATCATGCATAGTACTTTCTAAGATAGAGCCCATTTCTAGGCTCCACTAAGGCCATCCCCTTGTAATATACTAGCTCATAGGTTGCCTTCTCTAACACACGTTTGACAACATAAGGACCATGCCAAATGGCATTAAACTTTCCTACCCCCAAGGGTTCTTTAGCTTGATGCCATAAAAGGAACAAATCTCCTTCACTAAACTTCCTTGGACGGACATATTTATCATACTGGACCTTAATGCGATGCTTATTTACTTCTAGAGCCACTAAGGCATCTCGGCGTTGCTCATCAAGCTGCTCCAAGTGGACCAAATGTTCCTCCAATGGGGAAGTGTCTGGTAAAATCTCTATGGCTAGCTTCAATGAAGGGATTTCACATTCAACCAGCAAGACAGACTCCACTCCATGTACAAACTAATATGGAGAAAAATTGGTGGCAATCTTAACCGCGGTTCTATAAGCCCACAAATCATGATATAACATGATATGCCAGTTGGTCTTGCTTTGTGCGATGGTTCATTGCAGAATGGACTTAAGTGATTTGTTCACTACTTCAACTTGTCCATTTTCTTGAGGGTATTAAGAAGAGGAATGCTCCTACTTATATCCTAACTTTGAGGCCAACTCTTCCATCATTCGATTCTGAAAGTGCCTACCATGGTCAGTGATAAGCTCCTTCGGAATACCGAACTGAGTAATGATCTAGTTGAATACAAAATGCGTGGATGTCTCACCATCGGATTTAACTGTGGGCATAGCCTCATCCCATTTCATGAAATAGTCAACATCCACTATAATATTATGATTCCCCCTAGCTAAAGCTAAGTTGCAATCCATGAAATCGAGCCCCCACTTAGTGAAGGGACCGATAGTGATAATCGGATGTAACAGGGCAGGACATGAGTGCATATTGCATGCAAACACCTGGCAAGGGTGGCACTTCTTGACCGCATTGACACAATATTTAAAGATCGATGGCCAGAAATAACCACTCTCAAGATTTTTTAGGCTGTAGAAAGCCAAGATAAATGACCACGACACACCCCTCTGTGGAAATCATTCAGTACAAGCTCAGCCTCCTTATGAGTTAAACAATGACAAAATTGGAATCTACCCCATGGCGGTACAATGTGTTATCCACTATAAGGTAGTTCTTGGATACGTGACGTATCCATCATCATTCATCCTGTGAAATGTGAGTAGGGACCTTCAATGTTTGTAAATATATGATGATATCCCCATACCATTGATCCAAAGTTGAGATCAGGAAAATGTGCTCTTCGACAAACGTATCTTCACAAACTTCCTCCTCCTCCTTGCTTGGGAAATCAAATATAAGTTCTGCAAAAATCAACGATTTTTTCGATTTTGCTGAAAAAAACTCAAGATCAAATTCTTGCAAGATGACAATCCACTTATTATACTTTCCCCCAATCATCCTTCTAGTGAGGATGAACTGAAATGGATTGACATGGGCTACCACCAAGGTCTGGCGAAGGTGGATGTAGTGTCTCAATCTTTGAACCGCATGAACGGTAGCTAAGGAAAGTTTCTCCACATGGGAATAACGGATCTCTGCATCTACAAGGTTTCAACTCAAATAATATATGACATTCTCATGGAGCTCCTCATCCTCTTGAACCAAAACCATACCAATCGTCTCCATGGACACGGCCCCATAAAGCAAAAAGTCACGGCTATAATCGGGTGGACTAATCATGGGGGCCGATGCTAAGGCTCATTTAAGTGCATCAAATAACTCTTGGGCTTGCTCATCCCAGCAAAAGGTAGTGTCCTTATTCAAAATATGCATAATACCTTTAGTCAAATTGGAAAAATTAACCACGAATCTCTGCAAGAAATTTGCCATGCCTTGCAAACATTGAATATGTCTAATGTTTCTCGTGGGAGACAATTGAAGTATTGCCTCAACCTTTAAGGGATCGACTCTTATACCCTCCTTGGAGACAATGAACCCTAACAAGTGACTAGACTTCATGCAAAAGATGCATTTATGAGGATTTGACCTAACCAAATAATGGCGGCATCTTTCGAACACTAATCTCAAATGGTAGGAATGACGCATCCTCGGACGAGAATGAATAGCAAGGTCATCCAAAAAGACTTCAATAATCAATTTGAGATCATGCAAAATCTAGGTCATAGCTCGCTCAAATCTGGCTCCGACATTTTTAAGGCCGAAAGGCATCTTTCGATATGCAAAGGTACCCCAAGGACAAATAAATGGAGTTTTATGTTGGTCTTCGCATTTGATCTGGATCTGATTGTATCCGAAAAATCCATCCATAAAGGAAAATACCTCGCTTCCCACACACTCATCCAAAATTTGATCAATAAATGGTGTGAGAAAATTATCCTTAGGATAGGCACGATTCAAGTCATGGAAATCAGTGCATATACGGATCGCTCCCTATTTCATATCAACTGGAATGGGGTTTGAAACCCACTCCGTCAATGGAATGGGATACATAAAACCGGCATTTAACAGTTTCTCTATCTCATCCTTAATCACGGGTGCTTTTGTAGGATACACTGCACACAAGCATTGTCGAATAGTCTTAGCATTGGGATAAAATCTAATTTCATGTTCAACAATGCAAGGGTCGATACCTGGCATTTCCTCATATGACCAAGCAAATATATCACGAAACTCTTTGAACAGCTCGGTATACTCTTGAATCTCAGCATGGGAATATTCTGCCCCAATATAGACATTCTTGATCTTTCCAGGATCGCGAGAGATATTGATAGGGATGGTAGGAGATATATTCACCATTTTCCCATCATCCATCGAACTAGGAGAGCGCAATGGAACCACGGGACTACCAATTCTCTCACTAAGAATCTCCTTAAATTCTTCACACTCCAAACGGTCAAGCTCAGGAAGAAAATAAGATCTATGATGTAACTCTTCCCAAGGTGGCTCAACCCCAGACATGGCCTCAATAATAGCTTCATCTAATGGAAAAACACTATCAAGGCAATCATGTGCATGAGAACACTCAACTACCCATGCAGGCAGCACATATGCATCCTCTTCCTCTGTCCGCGAAGGAGAAGGACTAGGCTCTACAACACATTCAATATTCACTTGATATGCTATCATTGCTATAGGAAACGACATGTCTGTTTCGATAGGCTTACTCAATGGACTCGGTGTGGGAAGGATCCAAGGATCTTCCATATGGGTAGTGCGAAAAGACACTAAACTCAAATAATACAAAGCCCCACCAGAACTAGACCCGATAATAAGAACGGGTGCAGGACAACCAAAGGTTCCCATAAGGGATCGATGCATGACAACACCCACACTCCTAGTTGCCGGCTGAGAATGATCAATGATCGAGATAGAAGCTCTCGATGATGCAGTAACACTTGGATTTTTGAATGATGTCTGATCAATCGTAACAATATTCTTATTAAATGGAATGCATACAACTCGAAATAGAGAAGAAGCTATGGCTTGCATAATATACATCCAATTGCTACCCAGTAACAGATTGTAATTAAGGGGCGCATCAAACACCTCGACCTTGATCGCGATGGTCTTCCCTCCCAAGTGGACCTTAAGAGAAGGAAGAATTCCATGCAGATGAAATGATCTACCATCAAAACCAGTCAACATGGTAGCGGATTTAGACAACTTGGGGGAACCCAAACTCTTCAAACATGACAAAGACATCACAGAAGCAGCAGCGCCTTCGTCAATCACAGTGCATTTAATGGTCATGTTAAGACATTCTACATGAATCAAGAGAGACACATAGTAAGGCAAGCGATGTTGTAGTCCCTCGATTTCAAATTTGATGATGGAGAAAGAGATATCATTGTTAACACCAAGAGTAGAAATCAAATCCTTCCTTTGCGAAGGACAGCTCTGAAGTACTTCAAGTGCAAACATCGCACAAGGAGTGTGGCCCAAATCCTCGACAACTAAATAGTTCGATGCAGCTTGGGCATTAGGATTATGTCTCGAACGCTTTAGGACTCCCTTAGGAATGCGAGGTGTGACTTCAGGTTTATCTATAGGATTTTCAATATGAAAAGGACTCCCAGGTGGAGTAGGTTCCTTTCCAAGGTCTGGTTGTGATGAACCATAGTCCTTTGCACGAGTCACAACTTTAGTAGCACGCACCATATTGATGCAACCATGACCACTACTAGATTCGGGTAGATCTTGATCTCCACTAGATTGATCATGGGTCCTCGAGTTCATGTTTTCATTATGTGGTAAAGGGTTGGTCAGCACAGCTAGGCCCTGTGCTATGAACCTCGAGGCGTCTTCCATACAAGGGAAAAAGTTAGTGAGGTGGTCATCCTTACACAAATTGCAAAGAAAATTAACCTTACATTTAGACTGCATGTCCCCCCCAGCATTGTGGGCATTATTTTCATAAAAATTGGCATTTTCATTCCTATTCCCACCCTTACGATTGTTCTTACCCTTTTTCTTATTCCTTCCGGGTTGCTGGTTACCCTTCTGGTCTGACGATTGCACCGAAAGCACATTCACCATTTCGGTGGGTTGAGACAAATCCATGCCTTGTCCTGAGGTGGATTGGTTGATATACAATTGACTCACCTATTGCACAACCGAATCCGTGGGTTTGGTACTCGTACAACCAACAATGCCATCGACATGTGGTCCAGGTTTGACCTTAGGGTCGAAACTAGAACACGGAGCGTTAGGGATGATCTCGTATAACAATCTGGATTGAGCATAAATCAAATCCAATTCCTTTTCCCTAAAAATGGCTTGTTCCTCATTCTAAAATCCGGACATAGAAACATCCTTCACTATATAAGGCAATAACAATTTAAGGAACCACTCGAGGAGAAACTCCGGGAGTATGAAGGCTTTAATCAATCTCTTACGTCTACGCCACTCTTGGATATGGTCCAAGATATGCATGGCTTTGTCCTGTCGAAATGTCAACAAGATTTCTGTACCAACATCATAACACACCGGTAGTTGGAAGTGATTGAGAAAATTCATATCTAGGTCATCGAACAACACGAATGTCCCCCTAGGTAACTCTATGTACCATTTCATTGTAGGCCCGGTGAGGGTGCGTTGAAAAAGCCTTAAACAGATTGAATCATCGTGTAAGGACTTAGAAGAGCACCAAAGGCGAAATGTAGTAACATGTTCACTAGGATCTTCTCCTGGTTTACCCTTGAATTTGGGAATGTCTGAGGGAAGCTTGGTAGGGACAACTGGTCAAGCCAGGTCATGAGATACCGAATCGTTCGTTAGTCTCGACAAGTCAGGTAAATTTAAAGTTATGAGGAAAGGGAGCCTAGGTTGAGTAGGTCGATGCCACACTCCTTGATAGTTTTGGTTCACATAAGACTGACTACCATAACCACCATGGCCATGGCCATAGTATCCTGCTCTCGTTTGACCTATGTAGGGTGGCATGGAAACACCGTAATATGGTGTACCTTGACTATTTGGAGCTACAAAGCCATAATTCGGGGAGTAACCGGGTTGTTGATACCCGTACTAATAAGGTAAATAACTCTGTCCATAATGTAGTCCATAATATTGTCCATGAGAAGCTCCATAAGATGTCCCATGGGATGTCCCATGATGTTAGCAGGAATATTTCACCTTCTGCAAACAGTAAGGTGTTCCATTGGTCTGAATGGTTCAGATCCAGAACAAATGAACGACAAAGGTTGAAGACCCTCCCTGGACACTATAGATACCTAGAATGTGATGCTTCAATAGTAACCCTATGTACCTACAATCATATCAAACATGCAAATGCATCAAATCTTCTAGAATATAATCTACTGATCCATGTTAGTGACTAAGGAATCTAACAACATATACATGTGAAATCAAACAACAACAGTAATGTGGGACGGAAATCAGTTTTTCATTAAGATAAAAATGGAGAAGTTTACAACCAATTAAGCCTTAGTGTTGACATGCATCTCCATGAAACCAAAAATTTCATCCCCATAAGCTCCACCTTTGCTCTCTATGCTCTCCAATGGCTTGGGCCAAGTGATCAATCCAACATCATAACAATACCTTAAGAGTTCCCCCCTCAACCATAGCCATGAGCTTGTATTTATAAGGCTCAATGGATAGGAATGGTTGAGAGATTTGTGGATGAGGTGGCCTCTAATATCATAGGATGGGGGATCTTGAGCTCAATTGAAACACAATGATAGGGATAAGGGAGGACACGAGGCTTATTATATAGAAGCCTCTAGAATCCTCTCTTTTTCCCCTTTTAGCCAGGGTACCACATTTCTCCTCTTATGACAGAGCGGTTTAGGTAAGAACTGCTTATGGACCAAGGGAAACAAGCAGTGGCACCGCTTATGTAAAACAATATAAAGGTGGTGCAAGCAAGGAACCATTCATGGCTAACAGGGAAAGCATGGTGCTGAGCATTTTTATGTAGAATTGACAAACAGCATGGGTTTCCACTCCAAGTGCTGGGATTAAGGGCAAGTACATATGTCAAAGGTCTTATCACATGATGATGATAGGATTTTGTTATAACAGGATGCCCCCCAAACCATGAGTCTTAGAGGGATACAATAAACAAGAGATTTGAGAGAACAAGTCGTTGCTATGAAGTGAAAATGTCGACTCGATCGGAGCATGTCGTCAAGTAGGAATCTGTAGTACATCAGTATGTTGACTCATAGACATAATTAACCAACTCATGGCTATAGACCAATACAAGGCAGATCCATGAGAGGAATAAACAAGCATAGCTACTAGAATATAGCGTAGATCCATGTGATATAGGACTCAAATTTGGACATAGCTACCAGACATACAATGCAGATCTATGTCATACAGACACAAATTTGAGCATAGCCACAACCATACAAATGTGGATCCATGCTAGATATACAAAACTCCATCGCAACCTAGGGAAAAGAAATGAGCACTTTAAACAAATACCTAGGGTCTTCATCTCATCTTTCACAAAGTACGATTCTATCCATGTGATTACAATGATCTGAAGTCAAACATGGTAGAAACCACTTGATTACCGGCCAATGATGTGAACCGTTAACAAGTGCAAGGGAGATCACCATTAATTTCAATGATTCCCAAGGTACTCTAGTACAATCTACTGAGTGCGAATAGATGTCCCGATGTTGAACACCTAGTCAATTCTATCGATCAAAGGTCAATGATGTGAACCTATGTTGAGAGCGAGAGAATCTATCATTAAGGAATACAGAACTCAAGGTACCAAATATTGTTTCTAAGACTATTTCCCAGATAATGAGTTTATGTCGATGGGAAAAGTCTCATCGAAGGAGGGTCATGATGAGTCCCACATCGTCGACACAAAAATCAGAACATAGTTATGGAATGATGTGAATGTAGTAACCATATGACTGGCACAAAATACTGTGTACACTATAGAGGTAAAACTTCTTCAAATCCCCTTTGAACATCGGGAGGCATGACACAAGACTTGGCAGCATGATTAGAAGGGACAGACACACAATGCGACAGTGGAC
Organism: Pseudotsuga menziesii; assembly: GCA_001517045.1. NCBI lineage: Eukaryota > Viridiplantae > Streptophyta > Pinopsida > Pinales > Pinaceae > Pseudotsuga > Pseudotsuga menziesii. Next base: position 82,039 of record LPNX011113130.1, read on the forward strand.
AATGCATTCTTTTGAAAGACTCAAAGGAGTGACATGACTCATGAGTGTGGATCATCATGGAGATCAGCTGAATACCCAACTGACTGACATGATGTGCAGATAAGTTCTGTGTTCAAAGGTAATGATAAACTACTGCCATTTATTTGCAAAATGATTCCCATCCCATTTCCCCCATCATGGTCGATGAGTGCCTCTTTTCGGTTTTACGAGTTCAAATAACAAACACTCGATATAGCTTGTCGGAAGACAAGTCCAGACTCATATGTTTTATGAACTTGAGAGAGGATGGGTTCATTCCCAAAATGGGCCTCTCAATGTTTAATTTAATGAGTCCCCTGAAAGAAAACTTGATATCGTGCATGTTTAGAGGGTCTGAATGAATATGGAAGAAGAATCCACAGGGGTCCTTTTTCGTATGATTTAGTCCCTAAAGCCCGAAAAAGTATAAAATCATACCTTAGGGAACTCTTCCAGTCATGATTGGCTGTAGTGTTCCTTTTTCATAAATAGTCCTATCCGAACCGAAAAAGAGATAACCTACTGTTAGACGGATGACTCTTCAAATACTTTAACGAGCATGAAGAAGATGAGATCACTTGACGATCTTTTCATATTTAGGGAGCCTAAAAAGAGTTTAAAGAGAACTCCATGAAGTTTCTTTACACAATGTCACTTTTTACGAGCCTCGAAAGAATCAAAAATATACTCGATGATCTTTTCGTGTTTAAGGATCCTAAAAAGGAGGTGAAAAGAAGACTCCATGACGCTTCTTTACACAATGTCAATTTTTTATGAGCATGGAAAGAAACTAAAATGGACTCAGACCTTTGATATAGGGTTTAAAAATCATGACCAAAGTGTCATAATAAACGCTCATCGACCTTTTCCATTTTATGAAAGTGCAAAAAAGCAATAAATAAACTTCCAAAGCTTCTTTCTGTAGTTCTCTTATACTGCAATCGACTTAGAAACAAGTGTTAAATGCATTTATAACTAGCATTAAGGGATTATGACAGATAAATTTTGACTAAAATATGACTTTATATCAAAACTATAGTATATCAGACCCAAAAATGCCTATATAAGTCATGTAAATAGTAAAAAATCAAATAATTTCACTATTTACCCATAGTGAAGAGCATTTGGAGCACTTTCCTAGCCAGATCTTCAGCAGTTGATACCAAGAGTTTCCACCATCCGTTTTGAGCACCATCAGTTGCAGGTAATAGATAAAACCCTACTCTTTCATTTCATAGCATTTATTTTGAATTTTGATGGGGTTTTGGGCTCATATGGCAAACCTTAAAACCTTAAAAGCGGGCACCACACATACCCCTTGTGGGATACGCGGTACCTCCCGAGAACCACACCTATAACATAGTTGATAAGCGGTGCCACCGCCTGTCTCCAACAGTGTACAGGCGGCACTGGCCATGGATATTTTAAGCTAATAGCATGAGCAATAATAAGTCATTATTTTGATTTTTAATGATTAGAGATGACTCTAATGCATGCTATGATTGTTTTTTGCAGGTCTTGGTTACTCAAAACATGGTGATATGGAAAGAAAGACAACATGACATTGATAATGCTTTCGCTGAGAGAAATGCGGGTTGTATTTCTGCATTACGGGACTTTGGGATCCTAAATTTCTTCTGGACCCCAAACATGGTGTCACACAAGTGGTTACTAGAGAACATACTATGGATGTGAAATCTGGAATAGAAGTACTTTGAGGTTGTGGCCCATATTCTGACAGTGGAGGTAGAGGATATCTACTTCCTGGCTGGTCTCTTGAGGCAGGGTGCCCCCATATCACTGATAGGTTCCTATGGAGGGGATATTACCACTCGAGAGCTGATAGATTGTCACTGTGTTCCAGGGATGAGAACATCGGGGAAGAAAATCCCCATCAGAGAAGTGATGGATGGGACCCTAAGGACCATCCTATTTACTATGCAGAAGGTGGCTGAAATTCAGGGTGTGCACCAGGCTTCTAGGGCACACATGTTATATTCCATAGAGGCCATGGAACCCACGATATTCAACTAGGTGGAACCCATGCTTCTGATATTCAAATATTAGCTAACTAAGTGTCAGCAAGGAGAGCTAAAGAAGTTTGGATTTGGCTCCATTTTATCTTGCTTCTTATTCAAGCGGGTTCCACAGATGAGACCTCAAGTGATCTTTAGGATCTTGAGAGTGCAGGACCCACGTATGCTGAGGTGGTTCCATATCATGGCTTGTACAGAAGCAGGTAGAGGGAAGGTGAAGTTCAGTAACCCATTCTTCATATGGCTCTGAGATCAGATCCTGATGGTTGAGGATTATGCTTACGCAGGTACAGACTTCATCGGAGGTCCTGACCTACCACTCCCACCTGGCGGACAGTGGGGCGACATCGGTAAGAATCAAGAAACTCTAAAATGGATGAAATGTTTTTATGTTTTTAATGTTTTATACTTTTTATGTTAAGTGACGAGACCTGTATATTCTCATGTAGATGTTGGAGCAACGTGACCTAGAGGAGCTTCTCCGTTGGATAGGAAAGCTGGAGCCTGCTTTGTACCACAGGGTGATGATATCACCGGGGAGATAGAGGAAAACCTGGAGAGGTTGAGCTTGGATATCCCAGATACTGCCATTTATGACCTCCCGATGAGATATCATAGATCCACAGTGGGAGTACCGGGTCGATTCAGTAGGCTGCTACGTAGAGTAGCTCGAGAAGTGATGTGCTACCATGAGCATCACTAGTGTATGAGATATGTACCAAAAGCTGACAACTTCAAGATTTTGTATGGTGGTTTTTCCTGAAAGCTTATGTGCTTTAGATGAGGTCTCAGGACCTATTTTTTGTAAACTTTTCATATATATATATATATATATATATATATAGAGAGAGAGAGAGAGAGAGAGAGACTTTTACCTGGTGTTTATATGTCTCAAATGGTAAATGTATTTTATATGAGTTTTATGTGTCTTTGAATGTTTATTTATAATGTACCATGTTTGAATTCAATGTCATGAATGGGTAATATGCCAATATTGTAATTAGCTAATGAGTCAACAACTACATTATGTTCCCTAGGGATATGCCTATAAGCGGTAGTTTCAAATGATCTTTCTAGTAAACGTACTCTCTGGAAGAGGCAGAGGAGCACAGGGTTTCTAATGGTGTAAACATGGTTTAAATGGAAAACCATGAGTCGTGATTCCATCAAGACTACTAGATCATGAAATTCCTGGGGGGAAGCTTCAGTCAGAAGACTGATTACTGCTTCATACTCAACGATGTTATTAGTAGCGGGACCTATACAAACCACTCCTAAACTGACCAAATCTTCAGCTGGGGAATAGTGGACACAAGCAGCCGAGGTGAGATTCAAGGTGTGGCGGCAAGCACCATCAGCGAAGCTGTAGAAAGCCATCTACATGACCAAAACATGGTATAAATACTAAAAGAACACTGAAATTCAATAAATATACATATATACAATATATTATCCAAGAAAGACCTAGGCATAGTACCTTTTCAGGTACAACCCATTGCGAGGTTGTCCCAAAGGGATTCCATCATAATTAACGAGCTCATAAGCTCCTTTCTCTAAAACCTTAGAAATGACAAAAGGTCCATACCAAAAGGACTTGAACTTACCCTTCCCTAGTTTGTCATATCTCTGATCATAAGTCAAAACTAGGTCACTCTCATTAAAGACACAAGGTTGGACAGATTTATCATACTGCGCCTTGACGTGTTTCTTATGTGCCTCATTAGCCAAGGCAGCATCTCTACGAGTCTTGTTAAGGTTATTCAAGTACAAAAATATTTCTTCCTCTGCGGAAGTGTCTGGGAGAAGTTCGATGACAAGTTGTAAAGATGGAATCTGACATTGAATCGGTAAGACAACTTCGATTCCATAGACAAGCTGGAATGGCATGAAACCAGTGGTCATTTTCACCGAAGTCTGATAAGCCCAAACAGCGGACAAAAGAACATGGTGCCAAATGGATTTATGATCTCCAACCAACCAACAAACCATAGTTTTCAAAACTTTGTTAATGGTCTCTTCCTGACCATTAGCTTGCAGATAATACGATGTAGAGTTTTCATGATGAAATCCTAGCTTGGCACCTAGTTCCTCTATCATTTGATTACGGAAATGGGACTCGTGATCAGTAACGATGGACTGCGAGACTCCAAATCTAGTTATGATATGATTGAACAAAAAGAGAGTGGCAGTCTTACCATCTTCTGCATATGTAGGCATGGCCTCAACCCATTTTGTGAAATAATCAATGGCTACTATGATGTAACCATGCCCCCCAACTGAGGTAGGCTTACAATGCATGAAGTCAATCCCCCATTTGTAGAATGGGCCAATGGCAATGATGGGGTGTAGTGGAGCAGGATGGGTGCAATTTTTAGGGTAGAAGTGTTGACAAGGTGGGCATTTCTTAATAGCCTCATGACAGTCTTTGAAGACAGAAGGCCAGAAATAGCCACCGTGACGTATTTTTTGGGCTATAGTCATCCTAGATAAATGAACGCCACATGCTCCAGAGTGGCAATCATTCAACACATGCTTAGCCTCCTCATGGGTGAGGCATCACCTAAGAATAGATTCAATCCCACGTCTATACAAGGTATCATTCAGGATGAGGTAGTACTTCACGTGGTGACAGATATGACGGCAATCATCATGGGATAAATGCGGCTGAAATCATTGTGTTTGGAGATAAATAAGCAAATATCCATACCAAGGATCGGTAGTGCTAATCAGGAACAGGAATTCATCTGGGAATGAATCACTAGGCTCAGATTTCATTGAAGCACAGGGAAGAACACACATAAGCTCGGCAAAGACCAAGGATTTCTTTGATGTGGCTTGGGCAAATTCTAGATCAAACTCTTGAAGTATGACTATCCAGCGGGATTACCTTCCCCTAAGCACTTGATGAGTCAGGATGTAATACATAGGGTTCTGGTCTACTAATACAGTGGTAGTGCGGAGCAGAATGTAGTGATGAAAATTTTTTACAGCAATGACCGTGGCCAATACCAACTTTTCGACATGTGAATAGTGAGTTTCAGAATCCATGAGATTCTTACTAGAATAATAAATCATGTGCTCCTGACCATGGAGATTTTCCTACACTAAAACCATAGCCATGGTAGTAGCGGAGGCAGCAATATACAAGAGAAATTCCTTTGAATAATACGGGGGGTGTATCATGGGTGAATGAGTCAGACCGTGCTTAAGATTATCAAAGGTGCATTGGACTTGGTCATCCTAGAAGAATGGAGCATTCTTCTTAAGGAGACGCATATAACTTTGCATTTTCTCTACGAAATGGCACACGAAACGACGGAGAAAGTTTTCCTTCCCTTGCAAACTTTGGAGTCCGAGGATATTAGTTGGGGTTGGTAGATCTAGAATGGCAACAATTCTCAAAAGATCGATCCAGATGCCATCTTTGGATACCACAAAACCTAGGAGATGTCCCGTCTCAACGCAAAAAACACATTTATGCGGATTGAGCCATATATTATAATGACGCAATATCAGGAATATCTCTCTAAGATGACCAGGGTAGTCCTCCCGTCACTGTGAATGAGTAGGGAGGTCGTCAAGGCATGGTTCAACAATATGTTTAATATCATGAAACACATAGGATATCGTGCACTAGAATGTGGCTCCAGCATTTTTCAAGCTGAAAGGTAACTTCTTATATGCAAAGGTTCCCCATGGGAAAATGAATGCCATATTGTGCTGAATGGAGGGTAATATCTCAATTTGATTATAGCCAGAGAAGCCATCCATGAATGAAAAGATGACAGTTCCAGCACAATTGTTGATAATTTGATCGATGTGTGGAGTAGGAAAGTTGTCCTTAGGACAAGCTTTATTCAAATCCCTAAAGTCGATACAGAATCTAATGGTGCCTTGCTTTTTATTGACATGGACAATGTTCGATACCCATTCCATCAGTCCCCAAGTGGAATGGGTCAATCCCCAGCATCTCTTCATAGGACCAGGCAAAAATATCATGAAATTATTTGGAAAGTGCCTGATAGGCTTTAGATTCATCTACCGATCAATTCTTCCCAACATGAACATGCTCGATAGTATCAGGCTTGGCTGATATGTCAATCGGATTTGTCTGAGTATTGTTGCAAAGGTTTCCTTTAGAATCTGTATCTTGCAACAATATAGGACTTTGGGGTACGTTGACAATATCAGTAGGAAACAAGGATGCAAAATCATGGCTAATCAAACTAGTTTTGGGGAGGAACATGGATCTATGATCGTGATCCTCCCAAATGGACTCATCCATATTCATGATCTCCATAATGGACTCATCAGAAGGAAAAGTATCAGAGAGATAATATAGAATAGGAAGAGAATGTTCTAACCAGTATGGTAAATGGTAAGGATCCAAAGCCACTGGATGAAGTTCATCAGTGTGATCATCAGACAAGGTTTGAATAGCATCTTACAGTGCTTCGTGTGAACTCAACGAGGTGGACTCAACAACATGTTTACCCTTAGGCTCATAATCAAATGAGACAATCATATGGACTGTCGCGGTATCTGTGCTAGGAGGAGTGGATGGAAAAATCCCCATGAGGGATGAATCCTTCAACATGCCTACCCCAATCGACTAGTAAGGAGGAGGGGAATGTCCTAATATGGGGATGTTAGTAGCCATGGAGGTAGTAACATCCGGCGTACAGAAATAAAGCTGATCAATAGTAATAGATCTCCCTAGATGCAGAAATTGGACTGTTTGAAATACTGTTGAGGTGGCAGCAATCATGGAATAGAACCAATTTCTTCCTAGAAGGAGGTTGTAATCTAAGGGGAATCTACCACTTCTACTTGAATGGAAACATTTTTCCCCCCAGCTCAATCGCTAGTGCTGATATGAGACCATGGGGTTGGAAACCCCATCCGTCAAAGGCTTTAAGAGTTGTAGGTGATGTTACAAGCTCTGGAGAACCGAGAGCCTTCCAATAAGATAGAGACAAAAATGAGGTTGAAGCTCCTTCATCTAGTACCGTTCAAAAAACCTTCTTTCCAACTACTTTCGTAATGATATGAAAATAAATTTTATGCAGTAACCTAGACTTATAGTTCTCAACATTGAAATGAATCAAGTTAGTATTATTCGGGTCTAAAGCTCCTAATGTTGTTAAGAAGTTTTTGCACTGTGTAGGGAAACTTTGGAGTACTTCTATGGTAGACATTGCACAAGGTTCCTGAGTGATATCTTCAACTACATTATAAAATTGAGAAGCTCAGACATTAGGGTTAAATACTTCCTTCCAAAGGGTACTCTTAGGTGGACGCAAAATCATGTCGAGAGTAGGCTTCTTGATAGATAAGGGAACCGTAAACTAGGATTCCAGAAAACTAGTAGAGGGAGATTTCCCTGAAGAAGAATGATCTTCCTTCTTATCTATGGGTTTGTCATAATTCTGACTTTGAGTTTGCAAATTGATGGCATCTGAGGATATCATACGAATTTCCTCTAATGAACTGGAGTTACCCTGATTAGACATGTGGTCTATCAGTTGTTGTTGAGAGGGAAAAGGATCCGTAAGTACTATGGGTGCGGGATTGGACTTTAGAAACTGGGAGATTTCATCCTGACGAGGACACTCCTTTGAAAAATGGTCACCACCACATAGTAGACAGGGATATTTTGCCTTTCTTTTCCCTTTATCGTTATCACTGTTGGTTGGTCTTGGAGTCTCCTATTGGTTTCCAGGTTTTTTATTTCTGTTTTTACCTTTCTTTTTATTATTACCCGAGGTTTGAGTACTTTGAATAGAGTTGAAATTGGTCAAAACCTTGGGATTCTAAGGAGTAGGGGTGGAAGTTTGGGGTTGCTTGGTAGGTTTCGCTGCTGATGGGGACTATATTGAACCAATAATCCCATCAAGAGGTATTGTTGTTGGTGGCTTGGTGGGATCGGTGCTTGGGTGAGGAGCTTGAGGAATCAAGTCATAAAGGGTTCCAAACTGGGAATAGACCAAGTCTAGATACTGGTCTTGACTAATATCCTTCTCTTCAGTAATGGCCCCACCCATAGCACATCTCAGGCAATAGGAGGCAACAGGTATTTGGTAAACCAATCAGCTAATAACTGGTCCAGAATAGGGGCCTTAATAAGCCTTCTCCACCTTCTCCACTCGTGAATATGGTCGGATATGTGGGTGGAGGTGTTCTATCACATAGAATTTAAAAGATCAGTTCCTATTTAATAATGAATAGGGAGCTGAAAGTGTGTAAGAAACACGGTTTCCAACAAGCCAAAATCCACAAACGAATGTTGTGGGAGTTTAATGTACCACTTCGCGGCTGTACTAGTCAAAGTTCACTAAAAGAGTTGTAACCAATGGATTCATCCATGAGGGATTTTGAAGAACACCACAAATGGAATGTCATAACATGGTTCTTTGGATCGTTTCCCTGCTTCCCATTGAACTTCGAGATATCTGATGGTAACTTTACTAGAATGGGAGGCCACGAGGGATTCTATCGAATGGGGTCATTAATCAACTTGGACAAGTCAAGTAAGTCCAAATTTGCTAGGAAAGGTAGCTGTCAGTTGGGTTGCACATACTAGTAATATTGATATGGCATATAATTACCAATAGGACCATAAGTGGACTGAAAGACAGCCTGTTGTGACTAATAACTACTGGTAAATCCACCCACAGGGGGTTGGTTTCTGAGATCAGGACCGTTAGGATTGTCAGGGCCTCTAGGAGGAGGCGCATGAGGGCCACTAGGACAACCATCATCAACGGCACTACTAGGACCATGAGGAGGTGGACCACCAGACCCTCCAAAGCCACCAGGAGGTAAGCCTCCAAAGCCTCCAGAACCATTAGGTGGAGGGCCACCAAACCCTCCAAAGCCATAAGGAGGAAAGCCACCGGCCCCCCAGGACCACTAGGACCACTAGGACCATAAGGAGGAAAGTTTCTAGATCCTCCAGGACCATTAGGCCCCCCAGGGGGAAGACCTCTATAAGGCGGTCCTCCGGCACCTCTCGTAGTATGTATAAATATCCCCCCCATAGATGGCATGTAAGACTAGTTGGGTTTCCCCCATGGCATAAAAGCGTTACTAGGGTATGGAATTCCAGCATAAGGTATCCTTATAGGATTAGGTGGATGATTAATATTACCTACAGGTATGTGATAACCACAACCTCCAGAAGATTGAATGGTTACAGGTTGTGCCCCCGAGGGCTGACCTGAAATAGATGGGGGATTAACCACAATAGTATGGGTGGGAGGGACATAAACTATAGATGGTTCTTTATTAGAGGTCTGTCCTTGAATAGGTACAATTCTAGTGTCATATAACCTAGGTCATGCCAAGGGTTTCTCGCGGCACTAGAAGGTACAGACGAAACGAGAATTGAAGGTAGATCCCCAGGTGCAGAAGACCTAGGAGGATTAGGAATAGACATAACTTGGGAGGTGGTGGGGGTGGTATTTTGACTTGGGTTGTGTGGTGTTATTGCACGATATATAATCGATTCAATGGGTCTCATAGAATCAGCAAGTGAACGATATCCCACAGGAACAGATGTGGAACGTGATGGTGTCTGACCTAATAGGTCATCTATTTTCTTGTCAATATCCTGTGCACATAGAATGGTAGCACGATATTTCCTACGTTCTTCTTCATCTTTAGAAGAGTTTAAACAGGTGCCAAATGAGGCAATGGCCTATCCTACAGGGGTATCCCAAAATGGAGCATTGGGACCAAAATCCAGATGGGTAGTATCATCAACATGACCTTCCATGGGAGAATGGAACGACGCATTTCCCCGAGAAGGTTGTTGGACCAAGGGAGGCGAGTGTGAAGAATATGGTCCTCCATTTTCTGCAACCACACTATCTCCCAGTTGGGAGGTGGTAGCAGCTCCTTGGTTGATAGCTTCCATTGGATTTTCTACTAAACCAGAAGTAAAATCAGGTGGCAAGCCCCGTACTCTTCTGGACTTTCTTAACTCAGCCAGTTTGTATAGTTCCTATCTAACCTAGGGTTTGAAAAACTATAAAACACACCAAAAAATTTCCCTACACAAGCTACGGTTCAAAACAAGCACACTTAAAATGATAGGAGGAGTTCAAAAAGTCAGGTCTCTCACCAAGATTGTCAAGAAGGTGCCACTCATGATATAACTCTAGGGTATGTGCGTAGTAATCTCCTTGAATGTTGTTTTCAGTGTATGGCTCCAAGTAAGATGGCCAAAGGGATTTTTTTAGATAGATAGGGTATCCTAGTGGGGTCTCCTGATATACTCAAGGTACGTGGGAGCTTGAATTGGTAGTAGTGTTGTCTAATGCATAACCATACATTAGGGGCCTTTCAATATACAATCGACTACATGAAGTACCTTTCTATATGCCTCAAGGGTACGTGAAAGGCCGTTCGATATACCAATGGTATGTGGAAGAACTGTGTGAGTTTCGGAATGTAATGCAAACAAATAATGACAGCTCCTATGCTTAACGACACCCGAACACGTCTCTAACCTATCACTCTAATTGCTACATAAATTTTAACCTATAACTACTGTTGATTTTAAAGTGGATGGTTAGGTGAATGCATGATGTTTTGACAGAAAAGTAAAACCATGCAGTATGCTTATGCAAAATATTTCACTTTACCGTTCAGTATGCCTACTTATGGGAGGGAAAGAGAGTATTTTCTTTTGTTTCAAAACCAAAAATATTTCTAAACAACAGTCTTGAACACAAAATCAAAGACAAGCAGCACTTTCCAAACTGATTTCTCTTTTCTGAAAGCAATGAGAAGGGGAAGAATCTCTTTCCCTAAAAGAAAAACAAGAAGCACACTACATGCAAATGCACTCTATTTTCAATTTTCTTAAAACATAGGCAAATCTAACTTAAAACTACCATTTTTTTTTGACAAGATAGTACTAAATGCATAAGAGACGAAAGAACATGAAGAGACTGAAAGCTTGTAACGCCAATCAGAGATCCAATGTCCAACGTTCGATGATGGTAATCCTAATCTCATTCAAATATTTTCTTTTTTAAAGGAAGAAAAAGAAGTTTTCTATGCAAACAAGAAATTAAACTAAGATGCTAATTAAATGTTCTTCTTTTAGTCTATATAACATAAATGAAAAGAGATCTTACGAACACCCTAAGCTTTTCAAAAAATAAGAAATTCTTTCGCAAACACAACCATCAATCCCAAAAGAAAATGAACAATCAAAAAGCCTAATCTAGCTTTTGAATTTCCAAATCAAACCAATCTTAAACCATAAAATTTCAAACCACATGCATCAGATTCTGTCACACAATCCTAACAGTGTGGGACTGAAAGCAAAACAACTCAATTTTTTACAAAAAATGAGGAAAAGAGGTCTTGGAATGATGCCTACCTGGCACCGCGCTTCTCGGGTGTTGATAGAGCAGTTCTATCCCAGCACCGCTTCTCGCCAACGGGATACAGGCAGTGGCACCACATACTGCCCACTCTGTTCAGAAGGTGACACTGCCTCTCGCCCACTACATAGCCATGGTTCCCTGTAAAAATCCAAAACACAAGGAGAATGATAGATCAAGTCATAAAAAGACCATATCAGGGTAAAGGCTGATAGATTGAGTATGAAAACAAAGCATAAAAGGCCGAAATGATTCAGATCTAAAAAAATATGGAAGTTTCAAACCCAAATTGACTGAGTCAGATAGTAGATCTAACTAAAGAGAGTTGGAGAAGGAGCCTGGATTCAAACAAGAGTTGAAGAACAGAGGAAGACCAAAACAACTGATACATATCTCTAATCCCCAGCAAAGTCACTAGATTTGTTAGCAGGAATATTTCACCTTCTATGAACAGTAAGGTGTTCCACTATTATTGATGGTTCAGATCTAGAACAAATGAACGACAAAGGTTGAATACCCTCCCTAGACGTCGTAGATACCTGGAATGTGATGCTTCGATAGTAACCCTGTGTACCTGCAATCAGATCAAACACACAAACACATCAAAGCTGCCAGAATATAATCTACTAATCCATGTTAGTGACTAAGGAATCTAACAACATATACATGTGAAATCAAACAACAACAGTAATGTGGGATAGAAATCAGCTTTGCATTAAGATAAAAATGGAGAATTTTACAACCAATTAAGCCTTAGTGTTGACATGCATCTCCATGAAACCAAAACTTTCATCCCCATAAGCTCTGACTTTGCTCTCTATGCTCTCCAATGGATTGGGCTAAGTGATCAATCCAACAGCATAACAATACCTTAAGATTTCCCCCCTCAACCATGGACATGAGCTTGTATTTATAAGTCTCAATGGATAGGAATGGTTGAGAGATTTGTGGATGAAGTGGCCTCTAAGATCCTAGGATGGGGGATATTGAGCTCAACTAACCCACAATGATAGGGATAAGGGAGGACACGAGGCTCATTATATAGAAGCCTCGAGAATCCTCTCTTTTTCCCCTTTTATCCAGGGTACCACGTTTCTCCTCTTATGAGAGAGCGGTTTAGGTAAGAACTGCTTATGGACCAAGGGAAACAAGCGGTGGCACCACTTATGTAAAACAATAGAAAGGTGGTGTGAGCAAGGAATTGGTCATGGCTAACAAGGAAAGCATGGTGCTGAGTATTTTTATGTAGAACTAATAGACACCATGGGTTTCCACTCCAAGTGCTAGGATTAAGGGCTAGTAGGTATGTTAAAGGTCTTATCACATGATGATGACAGTATTTTGGTGTAACACATGAGAAACTCCATAAGTAGGAATATGGGGAACTCCCTGCGATAGACCATAGGACATTCCAGAAGTAGGAATATGACCTCCTGAGACAATAGGAGGTATTTGACTTTGAGACACGACTACGCGAGTATAGTAGTATGAACATGACTAGTAGAAACATTCCAGTCCAAAGGACCATGTGAATGAGGGGGAGGAATAGCATTCGAAGAACTAGGAATAGAGGACGAAGGGACATGTGACATGATGTAAGTGGTATTCCTTATAGTCACTCATCTTGGTTCTGGTATCTGAATAGGACAACTAACACCAGGTCTAAGACAAACATGTGATGTAGCCTCCACCGCCAGGATGGAGGGTGCAATGTGACTCATGTTCCCAAATCTCTCCACAAGGAAAGGAATAGGAGTGCCCCCAGGCGTAGTGTTAGGTTCAATTTCTAACTCGACATGTTGTGTCGGCTCATGTGTAGGGATACCATACATGCCATAACTAGTGCTTGTAGGTTCATGGTGAGTCTCGTCGGTCAGAAACCAATACCAGTGACCTGTGAATGAGGGATCATACCCAGAGTGTGTATGTATATTAGGTGAAGGATCATATATAGGAGTAGGATCTTCTTCCCCAACATCATGAGGTGGACAAGAAAACTCAGGAATTTCATTTTCATGATCTCTCATCGTGTGTTAATCAATGTGAGAAGTAGTCCACCTGGACGATCTGTTTCTCTCTCCCAAAGGAGGAGGATATGTAGAAGGTGGAAGTCTTGTTAAATGACCAGAACGACAAAGTACCACACCCAAATCCACAATGACTCAAAAAATGGAAAATACTCTTCTAATTATGCAAACCCTAAGCAAGCTAGCGTGCACAGAGCATACACCTATATAATCTAAATCCAATCACAAGCAAACAAGGGTAGGATATGTGAGCTCCCGAATGAAGTAGGTATGTCTCGCCTAGGAGAGGCTTGAGACTCCCATACACAACAAGCAGAGGTTCGTAACCAATTATTGTGGCCCTCAGCTTCAACGCATATAGCAACTGTGCTATCCGACCCCAACCTGGCTGAGACACCTGCAGAATAACCCCTACAAAGTACCCCCTCGATAACCTAGGTAAGGTAACTAAGGTCACCTCAATATAATCAATGCTTAGGCAGACAGTCACAGGCAGGATTGACCGTATGGGCAAGGTAGCAAATCCTGAAACTCTCGAATGAGCCCCTAGATATGAATACAATCCTAGAAATATCTCCGGTGCTACTCAATTATGACTAGGGCTCATCCCAATCAATAACTTCTCACACTGCCTCGTGCTTAACTCCCTTGTAAGAGGAGGATCTTGAGAAACACTAATTATACCAAGGAATTTCACACTCTCACCTGGACAAACACATACATGTTGTTGTTCAATGGTCTTGGAGAATTTACTCACAATGAACTATACCAAGACCCTAAAACCTAATCTTATTGGTGTAAACTATAAAAGAAAATAGTGTAATCCATTTTAATTAAGCGTTGATTTTATTAGGCTTATTACTCAAAAAGGTAGATGATCATGCAACCAATGGTGTTATGACGCAACATGAAGTAAAATGCACACCTAACAATCAATGCAAATGCATTGTGTTGAATGAAAAACAGGGCATGCTACTACATGAAATGCAAAAAAACATTCAAATGACAATTGAAATCATTCCTATATGAAATCCTGACTAATAGTCCTCTAAGCAAACCTAGTGCAAGTACCATGCAAAATGCAAAGTGCAATGATGCATAATGATGCAAAGAAGCAAATATTTTTGTATTTTTTGAATAAAAATAAGATAATAAAGCAAAAGAATGACTCTACCAGCCCCAGACTCTACAAGCACTATCAAATAGAACCCACGCAAAGTACTAAGGTAAAATAAACCTAATGCACTAATCCCAAAACAAAAAATTGAAAATGCAATGACAAGAACATTCTTAAAAAAAACAAAATTCCCTAAAAAGCATCTCTGGTCAGAAACAGAGGTGTATACAGACTCTAAAAGCATCTAAGGAGACTCAGCAATCATCAAAAGTCACCCAATAACACTCAATCTTCCTCTAAAAGGAAAAAATCAGGGCATACACAACTATGTGTAGAAAACCTGCGTATATACGCGGATATCTCAATCAAAACCACATGTACACGCGACTGTGAGGCAAAAACTCGCATACAAGAAGAAAAAGAGATAAAAATGAAGGAAAACAGATAAGCTGAGACAAAATTCACTCCTATCAGACACTACCAGGAAAACATGCCCCCATACCCGACTCAGAAATAGAGACATCAGAGCAATTCAAGAACATTGATTGTCGATAAAAACCCCCAAAGGAAAAATGACTAGGAACTCCCCAGCAGAGTCGCCAATTCTATTGTGGAGAGAAATTCCTATGGCTTGGGGTACCACAATAGACAGGGTAACTCCAGAAATCAATCCTTCCCTATATGCAAGAGAAACCAAACATCTAGCATTAAAGGATATCAATTCGTACCTTATTCTACACGGTTGATGTAGATCCCATTAAGATTTTCCACTCTCACTATATTAGCAATTTGCTTCCTCAACATTCAGAAAACAAGACAAGCATGCTATATATAATTGTGTTAGACCTACTCTAGCATATATAATCAATAACATATAAACATTTACAGGCATCCATCGATCAAATACTCATTTAAATACAGATTATTGGATAGGAAAATATACTTCTATTGATATAAAATAGAGATTACAATCGTGACAACCTCTATTGGCACATCTGCGAATCGAAGAAACTGAGTCCCCCACTTGGGCCTCCACCACTTCAATCCTCCATATCTTGATAGCAAGCTCACAAGCAAAAGGCAAGCTTGGGAAGAACACAAAGTGCTCCAAGGGACAAAGGGATGCAGACTCAAGTATAAGCTCCAGCAACAATGGACTAAAGTTTTCTTGCTCTTGAATTCCTCCCACTTCAATGTATCCAAATGGTTCCTTATATAGCTCTTCAATGGGGTAATGGAAGGTCAAATTCGAGTGATGTCAAGGCATATGGAAGGCCAAGAGACAAGTGACTCGGATCCACATCAAGGAAAACTCCAAAATCATTTGGCCTTTTGCACACATCCTGATGTACGCGGGTTTAAGGGTCAAATCCGTGTATGTACGCAAGAAAGGGATTAAAAGTTGTGTATGGAAATTATTGCATGTTTTTAAGGATGATCTTGGAAACATCAAAGGTACAAAAATGGTCCATGGGGTCTAAAGAGTCTATAGAGGGACAGGGGATGCCATAAAGGTGTGATCCACCATGTGTGGTAAAATCAGCTGTAACAGAAGTGTATCTGGCTACAGGTGCAAAAGTTTCTTCATAATCTATTCCGTCTTTCTGGGAGAAACCATGAGCAACAAATCTTGCTTTTTATATGCTACCATCTACAGCATGCTTGATCTTGTAGATCCATTTGGAAGTAACAACATACTTCCCTTCTAGTCTTAGGACAACATCGCAAACATCATTCTTCATGATCGATTGATACTCTTCAATCATAGCATCCTTCCATTCTTTCCATTGTGTCACTTCTTCATAATTGGAAGGTTCTTTATCATTGAAATCACATAATAATGGTACATACCCGCAGCAGGATCTGGTCCTCTTTCTTTCTCTGTGATTCTCTTCTGGAGCCCCATATATTTTCGCACCTTGGATAGCTTCTTGTACCCAAGCAGGTTTCCTCTTATGAGGATTCTTCTCCTAAGGTGGATCTACATGTTCTTGAGGTTCTTCAAATTCTTGATCTTCTTCTTTAGTTTCTTTGTTCATGGTTGTATCATGAATTCTAGGTGCTTCTGCTTCTTCAGGTTTATCAACAGGTCTCTTTCTGGATTGTTTTTAAGCTGAGTCTTCATCAAATGTCACACCCCTACTAATGTCAATCTTCTTGAATCCTGGGAAGTATATTCTGTAAGCCTTCGAGATTTCAGAGTATCCCACAAATATACCCTTCTTTCCTGAAGGATCTAATTTAGTTCTCTTCTCTTTTGGAATGTGTATGTACATTGAACAGTTGAATATTCTAAGATGGCTGACTTCTAGTTTCTTGCCGGAAAATACTTCTTCAAGTGTCTTGTTCTCGAGTACTCTGTGTGGAGTACGGTTTTGTACATGCAGCGCTATTCTAGAAGCTTCTTCCCATATATGCATAGGAAGATCTTGATCATGAATCATAGCTCTTGTGGCTTCCATGATAGTTTTGTTCTTCCTTTCTGCAATCCCATTCTGTTGTGGATTATATGGAGTGGACAACTCCCTCTTAATCCCTGAGTCTTTGCATAACTCTTTGAATTCATTTGATGTGAATTCTCTACCATTATCTGATCGAAAGGTCTTGATATTATTTTCTATGTGGTTCTCAATCAAGGCTTTGAATTCCTTGAACTTCCTGAAAACTTCATCTTTATTCTTCATGAACTAAATCCATGTCTTCCTAGAAAATTCATCAATGAAAGAAACATAGTATACATATCCACTTGGTGAACTTGACGACATTGGTTCACATACATCAGAGTGGATGATTTCCAAGATTCCTTTTTCTTTGCTCTCGCTACTTGAAAATGTATTCTTTGTATTATTTTCTTTTGCACATCCTTTGTAGACTCCATCATGTTTTGCTTGTATTTCTGGAAGACCTTCAACAAATTTTCTTACAAGTGGCAGTGCTCTGTAATGCACATGTGCAAGCCTTCTATGCCAAATTTCATTTGGCTCTACTCTATCATGGATCAAGGCTTTTTCTGGATGGCCCTTCAATTTGTACAGACCTCCCTCTTGTTCCCCAATTACTAGTGCATCATCGAAGGTCTTTCCTTTTGGCCACATGAGAACTTGGCCATCTACAAATGTAACCCTCATGCCTTTTGCATCTAATGCTGATATGGAGAGGAGGTTCTTCTCGAGTCCTGGTACAAACAATACATCCTTCATCTTCATGGACTTTCCAGAGTCTAGCTTATAAGAGGATTCCCCACTACCTTTTATTGGATACTGGTAGTCATCTCTGAGCCTCACCTTGTGAGGTGATTCATGTTCTGATAGTCTCACAAAATACTCTTTGAATCTTGTCATATGTTTGGAAACCCCACTATCTATAAGCCAATCATTTCTTTCAAGTGTGATGTTTCCTGTGAGAGTGGAAACCAAAACATGTTCTTCATCACTTGAAGAATCATCACTTTCTTGCTTGTTTCTCTTTGAGGAAGGTTCATCATCTTCTGTAGCATGAGCATGATATATTCTCTTGTTGTTTTTCTTCTTGTGAGGGTTTCTTTTTCTTTTAGGACAATCTCTGGCAAAGTGTCCTATTTCATCACAAGTATAACATCTGAGTTGAGATTTCCTATAGGAAGAGTGCTTACCTTTAGAATGATGATGATGATGGTCCCTTCTAGGTTTCTTGGATTGAACTATGAGAGCTTGATCTTCACTTCCCATCTTTTCTTCTCGAGTTGTTATCTAAGCTTATTCTTATGATCATTCTTCCCAAAGTCTAATAAACTTGACTAACTTATTTCAAGCACAGATCCCTTGAATGAAAGGATCGCATGTCCTAGGGAGACCATTCAAGGTGGTCATTACAATATCTACATTTTCCACTTATTCATCTACTGCTTCTAGCTGTTCCTTGATCTAAAAGATTCTTTTGAAGTAAGACTGGATGGTCTCTACATTCTGAATCTTCACATTCTTCAACTAGTTTCTCAAAGTCATCTTTTGGTTTATGTTCTTCCCTTCAAACAATTTGGTTAGGGCATCAAACATAGATTTAGGTGTCTTTAGGGAGGACACCTGTGGTATGAGGTGATCCTTGATTGAATCAGCAATAATCCTCTTTTCCATAACCAACTTATTCTTATGTAAGGCCTTAGCCTCATCTCCCTCTGGAACTGGAACCTCCTCACTGATATACTAGTCCAACTCATTTTCTTCCAGGACCAAGGAGATCCTATACTTCTAGGCTCAGAATTTATCAGCTCCCTCAATCTTTTCATCAAGCTTGGTATGATGAGACATCTTAACTAAGAACCTCAAATGGAAATACAAAAGATTTAGATATTACCAGGTCAAGATGTTAGATCTGGATTTGGAGCTAAAATTCTCCAGTGTTGGTTCAAGAGCAGATTAGGGTTTTTATTTTTTGGAGTTTTGTTCAACCAAATGCTTTCATTCTGATCCCTAACTTTGATTTTGAGGAGGAGATCAATTCAGGCCTCAGCTCACTTCTGTGGAAAGCCCTAATTTCTGGCAGTAGTGTCAGGTCCAAAACTGAAAAACCTCATAATTGGATTCTGCTTCGACAGAAAGATGCACCCTAGGGAGGAGAGTTATTCCAACCTTCTTTTGCTGAAAATTTGTGGAGAGAGATCCACAAAGTAGGAATCCCTAGTTCTCGTAGCTGCATAGTGTCTTCTTCTCAGGTTAGCTCTGATACCATGTTATATTTTTGACATTAAGCTAGCATTACATTAGGATCTTTAACTAAGAGAATAATGAGCATAGCAATCAAACACAAGAGACATTGAACACAGTGTTTTTCCTCGGGAAAACCATAAATGGAGAAAACCCCACAACTTCCTCAGAGATATAATCAGCACCAAAAGTAAAACCCCAAAACAGTAAGATGATCTCCAAACAACAGTAACCTCTTTCTTCCTATCCCTAGTGTCTTCTTCTTCCTCACCTATGCACTACAATTGAGTGTGAGTGAGTGTGTGATAAATAGAGAGGCTAGCTCTCTATTTATACTAATTCCTGACTTGACTAAACCCTACTAAAGCTGACTTCACTAGGTGATTCTAACAGCCCTAGTGCCCCAGAACTGAGGGGACTTTAACCCTTGACCAATAGGAGGGTTACCCACAATGACTTGACATGACTTGTTTACATTATAGAAACTCTCGATTGAAACATCGAGACATGACATGACTCAATTACATTACAGACACATCCTGAAAAAAACATCGGGGTATAATACATAAGATACATAAGTGAATACATTCTGAAGTTACAATTACATCAACATATATCAGGGATATGGTGTAGAAAGGAGCAGTGAAGCTCCAGTATGTTGCGATGGATGAAAAAATAGCTGATGTGTTGATGAAGCCATTAGCTAGCATGAAGTTTGAGTACTTCAGGGAGAAGCTTGGTGTTCTCCAGATCAAGGTTCCCTCCAAGGGGAAGTGATGAGTCCATGAGCCATTCTGACATGGTGAGAGGATTAGGTTCCTTCCATGGTCAGATGTAAGGGCTGAGCCATTCTATCATGGTGAGATGATTGGTTCCTTCCATGTCATATATGAGTGTTGAGCCATTTTGATATGACTGTAGGATTGGTTCCTACATGATTAGATATAAGGGATATTTCCATTCTCTGAATGGAGGTACCTAGTCAGTTACCAGGAATACTCAGTCTAGGACTGAGGGCCATTCTGATATGACTGTGGGATGTAGTCGCACATGATCAGATATAATTGCAAGGCCATTCTAATGTGATTGAGGTATATGTTCCCACTTGATTAGATATCAGGTTTGTTTCCATTCTTTTAATGGAGGCACCTAGTCAATTACTAGGGATCCTCAGTCTGGGACTGAGAGCCTTTCTGATGAGTCAAGGTCAGATGTAAGGGATGAGCCTTTTTGACAAGTCAAGGTCAGATGTAAGGGTTGTGCCATTCTAACATGGTGAGAGGATTAAGTTCCTTCCATGGTCAGATGTAAGGGCTGGGCCATTCTGACATGGTGAGAGGATTAAGTTCCTTCCATGGTCATATGTAAAGGCTGGTCCATTCTAACATGATTGTGGATGTGTTCCTCTCATGGTCAGATGTGAGTGTTGGGCGTGCCTTTTTAATGAGTCAAGGTCAGATGTAAATGCTGAGTGGGCCATTCTGACTTAGGTTCATATATAAGCATTGAAGAAGACCTACATGGAGGCTAGGCCTACACCTAGCATGAAAAAGGATTGGCTCTGTAGAACTTCCTGTGACAAGAAGAATCATGAGATAGCACCAGTGATGCTAACCCAGTGATGATGATCGAAATCCAGTGTTGATGATCCAGATCCAGTGGTGATGATCCAGATCTAGTTATGTTGATCCAGCAGAGATGATCCTGATCGAGTGATAATCTAGATCCAGTGATGATGATCCAGATCGAGTGATGAGCCAGATCCAGATGAAGATGACATGAAGATGAAGATGAGTTGAATATGACGAGAACTCGATGATGATCCAGATGATATAGAAAAGAGGACTTGTGCTGATAAATTGTGTCAAGAGAATACCTTCCTAGTTAAGAGGGAGTGTTGATGTAATTGTAACTTCAAAACGTATTCACTTATATATCTTATGTATTGTACCCCGATGTCTATTCTGGGAAGTGTTTGTAATGTAATTCAATCATGTCATGCCCCGATGTTCCGATCAAGAGTTTCTACAATGTAAAAAAGTCATGTCAAGTCATTGTGGGTAACCCTCCTATTGATCAAGGGTTAAAGTCCCTGCAGTTCCAGGGCCCTAGGGTTATTAGAGTCTCCTAGTGAAGTCGGCCCTAGTGAGTTATTGTCAAGTCAAGAATTAGTATAAATAGAGAGTGAGCCTCTCTATTTATCAGACACTCACTCACACTCAGTTGTAGCACATAGCTGAGGGAGAAGAAGTTGTTGGGGCTAGAAAGAAAGAGGATACTGCTATCGGGAGATCATCTTATTGTTTTGGGGTTTTACTTTGGTCATGATTCTATCTCTAAGGAAGTTGCGGGGTTTTCTCCATTTATATTTTCCCCGAGGAAAAACATTGTGTTCATTGTCTCTTGTGTTTGATTTCTGTACTTTTTATTCTCTCATTTAAAGATCCTAACATGATGCTAGCTTGAATGATAAAATTCAAATTGGAGTGGAAACTTGCTCTGTTTGTCAATTCTACTTGAAAAACCCGAGCAACGCACTTACCCTTTGGCTGATGAAAGGTACCTTCTTCAGCACCGCCTATATCCTATTATAGAGAAGTGGTGCCACTGCCTATCGTCCTTGTTCTTAAAGTGGTTCTCACCTAAACCGCTGTGTCATAAGGGAACAAAAGTGATACCCTGGGTAAAATGGGAAAAAGAGAAGTTTCTTTAGGCTTCTAGATCATGAGCCTCATTTCCTCCCTTATCCCTATCAATATGGGTTAGTTTGAGCTTGATATCCCCCTTGGTAGGATCTTCAAGCCACATCACCCACAATTCTCTCAACTATACCTATCCATTGAGCCTTATAAATACAAGCTCATATCCATATTTAAGGGGGGAGAACTAAATAGGTATTGTTATGCTGTTGAATTGACTACTTAGTCCAAACCATTGCAGAGCATAGAGAGCAAGTTGGAGCTTATGGGGATGAATTTTTTGTCTCGTGGAGGAGCTTGTTTACACTAAGGAAATGGTTGTAATCTTCTTCAATCATTCTTAATGCAAAACTGATTTCTGCCCCACATATCTGTTGTTTTGATTTCACATGTATATGTTACTATATTCCTTAGTCACTAGTATGGATATGTAGATGATTTTTCGGTATCTTTGATGTGCTTGTATGCTTGACATGTTTGCAGGTACACAGGTTCATCGTTGAAGTAGTATTCCATGTGTCTACAACATTCATGGAAGGTCTTCATCCTTTGTCGTTCACTCATTTGTTCTGGACCTGAACCATTCAAACCATAGGAATATCTTATGTCTGTAGAAGGTGCAATATTCTTGATAACGAATCTGGTGACTCCGCTGAGGAGCAAAGCAAATTTCAGTTCATCTGATCGTCCTCAATCCTTAAACTCTTATCCGAATCCAAGCTCCATATCCAACTCTCTTCAATCAGATCTGCCATCTGACTTAGTGAATTTTGGTTTGAAACTTTCTGATCTATTCAAATCTGAATTATTTCAACTTTATATGCTTCTTTTTACTGTCAATTCATCAATCTTTACCTGAATTTGATCAATTTTTAACTTGATTTTTTGTTCTCCTTGTGTTTTGGATCCATTCAGGGAACTGCACATGTGTTGTTGGTAGCAAGTGGTGCCACTGCCTGAAATCTATTAGCCATAAGTGATGCCACCACCTGAGTCTCATTATCTAGAAGCGGTGCTTGTCTAGAACTACTCTGTCAAGACCCCTAAAGTGCGGTGCTAGGTATGCCTTGTTCCAGAACTAGTTTTTTATCATTTTTTGCAACAAAAGGTTGAGTTTGTTTGCTTGCAGCCGTGCACTGCCAGGCTTGTGTGTTAGAATCAAAATGCTCATGGTTGTAAATTATGTGGCAAAAATTGGTTTTATTGAAGAATTCAAAAGCTAGATTATGCTTGTTGATTATTCATTTGCATTCATGCTTGTTGGTTGTGATTTTTGAAAGGAGTTTTTGAAATCTTAGGCTTTTGTTAGTTCTCTTTTCGTATCTTTTATAAATACTAAAAGAAAAACCATTTTCTTATCATCTTAAATTCATTTTTTCCATAGAGGACTTCTTTTTGCTTTTAAAAAGAAATTTTTTTGATTGAGATTAGGTCATTATCATTATTAAGCATAAGGCATTGGATCTCTTATTAGCCTCACAAAGATTTTAGGTTCTCTTTGTTCTTTTGTCTCTCTTGCATTACTACTTTCTCATCAAAAGAAAAAATAGTGTAGTTTTAAGTCAGATCTATCTATTTTTTAAGAAAAATCGAAAAAATAGAATGCATATGCATGTAGAGTGCTTGGTGTTTTTCTTTTAGGAAAAGAGACTCTTACCCCTTTGATCGATTTCGAAAAGAAAAATGAGTTTGGAATGTGTTGCTTGTATTTGATTTTGATTTGTTCAAAGTAGTTGTTTGGGAATTTTTGGTTTTCAAAACAAAAAGAAAATACTCTCTTTCCCTCCCGTAGGTAGGCATACCATGAATGGTAAAGCGAAATATTTGCATCTACATTCTACACATTTTACTTTTTCTATCAAAATTCCATGCATTCACCTAACCGTCCACTTTAAAATTAACGGTATTTATAGGCTAAGATTTACATGGCAATTTGAGTGATAGGTTACAGATGTGTTCGGGCATCGTTAAGTGTAGGAGCTTTCGTTACTCGTCTGCATTACATCACGGGACTCGCATGGTTCTTCCATGTACCATCGGTATATCGAACGACCTTTCACGTACCCTTGAGGTATATAGAAAGGTACTTCACATACTCGATTGTATATAGGAAGGCCCCTTGTGAATAGTTATGCATTAGATAGCACTACTACTGATTTGAGCTCCCACGTACCTTGCGTATATTGGGAGACCCCACTAGGATACCTTATTTATCTGAGAAAATCCCTTTGGCCATCTTGCTTGGAGCCATACACCGAAAATAACATTCGGGGATATTACTATGCACGTACCCTTGAGGTATACTACAGGTGGCACCTTCTTGACAATTCTGGTGAGAGACATGACTATCTGAACTTCTCCTATCATTTAAGTTTGCTTGTTTGGCTTATAGCTTGAGTAGGGAAATTTTTGGTGTGTTTTCTAGTTTTGAGACCCTAGGTTAGATAGGAACTATACAAACTGGCTGAATTAATTTAGTCCAGAAGAGTACGGGGCTTGGCACCTAATTTTATTCCTATTTCAGGAGAAAATCCTATGGAACCTATCGACTAAGGAGCTGCTACCAATCGTGTGGGTAGGAGGGACATAAACTGTAACCAATCAAACCTCTTGGGGGTATGGTTACACAAAAATTAAAGTACATGTAGGAAACATTAATTACCAACCCAAACCTATAGGAATTCCTTATGCTATAATTCCATATCCTAGTAATACTTTCACACCATGGGGGAAACCTAACTGGTCCTACATGCCAGCTATGGGAGGGATACCTATGCATACTGTGGGGGGTGATGGAGGACCAACTTTTGGAGGTCCTCCTCCTAGAGGGCCTAATGGTCCTGGAGGGCCTAGTGGCTTTCCTCCTTATGGTCCTAATGGTCTTAGTGGTCCTGGGGG
The DNA here is from genome assembly GCA_001517045.1 of Pseudotsuga menziesii. Classification (NCBI taxonomy): domain Eukaryota; kingdom Viridiplantae; phylum Streptophyta; class Pinopsida; order Pinales; family Pinaceae; genus Pseudotsuga; species Pseudotsuga menziesii. The sequence goes on from LPNX011113130.1 coordinate 106,914, forward strand.
GCCTGGTGGTTTCCCTCCTAAAGTTCCTAGAGGGTTTGGTGGCCCTCCTCCTAGTAGTTCTAGAGGCTCCGGAGGTTTACCTCCCAAGGGTCCCTGAGGGTTTGGTGGTCCTCCTCCTGGTGGTCCATTGGTCCCAATGGTCCTAGTGGTCCCAGAGGCCTTGGTGGTCCTTCTCCTGGAGGCCTCGGCGGTCCTAATGGTCCTGATCCCAAAAATCAACCCCCCGTGGGTGGATCTTCCAATAGTTCTTCATCAAAACAACTTGTCTATCAGTCTACTTATGGTCCTATTGGTACTTATATTCCATATCAATATTACTAGTATGTGCAACCTAATCGCTAGTTACCTTTCCTAGCAACTTTGGACTTGCCTGATTTCTCCAAGTTGATTAATGATCCCATTCGACATAACCCCTCGTGGCCTCCCATTCTTATAAAGTTACCATCGAACATTCCAAAATTCGATGGGAAGTAGGTAGATGATTCGAAAAACCATGTCATGACATTCCATTTGTGGTGTTCTTCGAACTCCCTTATGGATGATTCAGCCCGTTTAAGACTCTTCTAGCAAACTTTAACCGGTTCCATCGTAAAATAGTACATTGAACTTCTGCAACATTTGTTTGTGGATTTTGGCTCATTGGAAACTGTGTTTCTTACACACTGTTAGCTTCCTATCCGTTATGAAATGGGTACAGATCTCTTAAATTCTCTTTACTAAATATTTTTTTCCTCCAATAACCTGAGATGTGTCTATGGGCAGTGCAATTACTGGAAAGCAATCCATTAGTCGAGCCCAATATCTGTACTTTTTGTATTCCCAGTTTGGAACATTGTATGACTTGATCCCTCAAGCTCCTCACCCAAGCACCGATCCTACCAAGCCACCAATAGAAAACCCTATTGATGGGATTGTTGGTTCAATCCAGTCCCCGTCGACAGCAAAACCTGCCAAGAAACCCTAGACTTCCACCCCTACTCCTTCAACTCCCATGGTTTCCATTGAGGTCAATTCCATTCAGAGTATTCAAATGCCCTGCAATAATAAAAAGAAAGGTAAACCTAAAGACAAAAAACCTAGAAACCAACAGGAGAATCCAAAACCAACCACCAACGAGAACAATAAATGAAAAAGAAAAGTGAAATATCCATGTCTGCTATGCGGAGGTGACCATTTCATGAAAGAGTGTCCTCGTTGTGATGAAATCACCCAATTTTTGAAAACTAATCCCATACCCACAGTTCTCACAGATCCTTTTCCCTCTCAACAACAATTGATAGACCACATGTCTAATCAGAGAAACTATAGTTCTTCAGAGTAAATTCACATGATGTCCTCAGATACTATTAGTTTGCAAAATTGAAGTCAAAGTTATGAAAATCCCGCAGATAACAAAGAAGACAATTCTTCTTCGGGAAAAGCTACCTCTACTAGTTCTCATGAGTCCTCGTCTACTGTTCCCCTAACCTTCGATAAACCTAATCTTGTCATGGTTTTTTGTCGACCCAAGAGTACTCTTAGGAAGGATTTTTTAAACCCTAATGCCCAAAATGCTCAATTTTATAATGTAGTTGAAGATCTTTCTCAGGAACCATGTGCAATGTCTACCTTGGAAGTACTCCAAAGTTGTCCTACACAGCACAAAAACTTGTTAACTGCGTTAGGATATTTAGACCCGAACAATACTAATTTGATTCATTTCAATGTCGAGAACTATAAGTCTAGACTACCTCACAAACTTTCTTTCCAAATCATAACGAAAGTAGTTAGAAAGAAGGTCTTTATAACTATCTTAGATGAAGGAGCTTCAACTTTAGTTTTGTCCCTGTCTTGTTGGAAAGCTATTGGCTCTCCCAAGCTTATAAAATCACCTACAACTCTAAAATCCTTTGATGGATGAGGTTTCCAGCCCCATGGTCTCATACCAGCCCTTTTATTCGAGCTTTGGGGAAAATTTGTTTCTATTCAAGTGGAAGTAGTATATTCCCCATTAGATTACAACCTCCTTTTAGGAAGAAATTGGTTTTATGCTATGACTGTTGTCACTTCGACAGAATTTCAAACTATCAAATTTCTGCATCTAGGGAGAATTGTCACTATTGACTAGCTGGATTTTTGTACGCTAGATGTTACTACCTCTACGGCTAATAACATCCCTATGTTAGTTCAGTACCCTCCTCCTTACCAGTCAATTGGGGTAGGCATGCTGAAGGATTCGTCGCTTATGGGGATTTTTCCCTCAAACCCTCCTAACACAGACATGGCGATAGTAAATATGATTTCGTCATTTGATTATGATCCAAAGGGAAAACAAATGGTTGAGTCCACATGAAGAAATGTACAACGTTATTCAAACCCTTTCTGATGACCACATGGATGAGCTTCATCTGGTGACTTTGGACCCTTACCACCTACCCTACTGGTTAGAACCCTCTCTTCCTATTTTGGATTATCTCTCTCAGACTTTTCCTTCTGATGAGTCCATTAAGAGATCATGACTATGAATGAGCCTATATGGGAGGATCATCATCATAGATCCTTGTTCCTCCCCAACACCAGTTCGGTAGACCATGATTTTGCATCCCTTTTTTCCACTAATATTGTCAACACACCTCAAACTCCTATATTATTGCAAGACATAGATTCTAAACGAAACCTATGCAACATTACTCAAACAAATCCAATTGACATATCATCCAAGCCTGGTACTCTTGAGCATGTTCATGTTTGGCAGAACTGCTCGGTAGAAGAATGTGAAGCATACAGAGCACTTTTCAAAGAATTCCGTGATGTTTTTTCTTGGTCTTACGAAGAAATGTCAGGGATAGACCCATCCATTGTGGTCCATGAAATAAAAACCTATCCAACTACAAAATCTGTTAGGCAAAAACTAAGGCAATTCCATCCATGAAAATCCATAGCTATCAAACCTGAAATAGAGAAACTTCTCAAAGTAGGGTTTATTTATCCCGTACCCCTGACGGAATGGGTATTGAACATTGTCCCTTTCAATAAAAAGTAGGGCACCATTAGATTCTTCATTGATTTCAGATATTTGAACAAAGCTTGTCCCAAAGATAACTTTCCCACTCTGCATATCAACCAGATTATCAACAACTATTTCGAAAGTGTCATCTTCTCCTTTATGGATGGATTTTCAGGTTATAATCATATTGATATCTTACCCACCGATCAGCACAAGACAGCATTCATTTTCCCATGGGGAACCTTTGCATATAGGAAGTTACCATTTGGCCTGAAAAATACTAGAGCCACTTTCCAGTGTGCTATGTCCTATACATTTCACAATATAAAACATATTGTTGAACTGTACCTTGACGACCTCCCTTCTCATTCACAATGACGAGAGGACCACCCTAGTCATCTTAGAGAACTTTTCCTGAGATGTCGTCCTTATAATATACGGATCAATCCTCATAAATGTGTTTTCTGTGTTGAGATGGGACGCCTGTTAGGTTTTGTGGTTTCTAAGGATGGAATCTAGATAGATCCATTGAAAATTGCCGCTCTCTACTAGCCCCAACCAACCTTCTTGAACTCCAAAGTTTGCAAGGGAAGGAAAACTTTCTCGGACGTTTCATGTGCAGTTTTGCAGAGAAAACACACGATTATATGCATCTCTTAAAGAAGGACACTCCATTATTTTGGGATGACCAAGCCCAATGTGCATTTGATAATCTCAAACATGCTCTGACTCATTCACCTGTGATACACCCCCTTATTCAAAGTATTTTCTCTTATATATTGTTTCCTCCACTACTGCCATCGCTATGGTTCTAGTGCAAGAGAATCCCGATGGTGAGGAACATGTAATCTACTATGCTAGTAAGAATCTCATGGATTTTGAAACTCGATATTCATGCGTGGAGAAATTAGCATTGGCCACGGTCATTGCTGTTCAAAAATTTCGTCACTATATTTTGCTCCACACAACCACTGTATTGGTAGAACAGAACCCTATGTATTACATCCTAACTCGTCAGGTGCTTGGGGGCAAGTACTCCAAATGGATAGTTATCCTACAAGAGTTGGATCTGGAATTTTCCAAAGCCACATCAAAGAAATCCTTGGTCTTTGTCGAGCTCATGTGTGATCTTCTCTATGCTTTGACAGAATCTAAGCCCAGTGATTCATTCCTGGATGAATTCATGTTCCTGATAAGCACTACTGACCCATGGTATGGATATTTTCTCATCTATCTCCAAACACAAAGGTTTCAGCCTACTCTATCCCATGACTATCACCGCCATATCTGTCACCACGCAAAATACTACCTCATCTTGAATGACACTTTGTATAGATGTGGTATCGATTCCATTCTTCAGCAATGTCTTACCCATGAGAAGATGAACAAGTTTTGAATGATTTCCACTGCAGAGCATGTGTCAGTCATTAATCTAGGATGGCTACAGCCCAGAAATTCCTTCACACTGGCTATTTCTAGCCTTCAGTCTTTAAAGATTGTCACGAGGCTGTTAATGAATGCCCACCTTGTAAACATTTTTATCCAAAAAAGCGCACTCATCCTGGTCCGTTACACCCCGTCATTGTCGTCGGACCTTTCACCAAATGGGGGATTGATTATATGCATTTTAATCCTACCTCATCCGAGGGGCATGGTTACCTCATGTAGCCATTGACTATTTTACAAAGTGGGTTGAGGCCATGCCTACATATGCAGCAGATCATAAGACTGCCACTCTCTTCCTGTTCAATCATGTGATAGCAAGATTCAGAGTCTCGCAGTCCATAGTTACTGATCACGGATGACATTTCTATAATCAAATGATGGAGGAACTAAGTTCCAATCTAGGTTTTCGTCATGAAAAATCTACGCCCTATTATCCGCAAGCTAATGTTCAGGTCGAGGCCATTAACAAAGTTTTGAAAACGATGCTTCGTCGGATGGTTGGAGACCATAAATCAAACTGGCACCATATCCTTTTCTCCGATCTTTGGGCTTACATGACTTCAGTGAAAACAACTACTGGTTTCACACCTTTCCTGCTTGTCTATGTACTAGAAGTTGTCTTGCCGATTCAATGTCAGATTCCATCCTTGAAACTCACGGTTGAACTTCTCCCAGACACTTCCGCAGAGGAAGAGAGATTTCTATACTTCAATAACCTTGACGAAACTAGAATAGATGTTGCCTTAGCTAATGAGGCACACAAGAAATGCATCAAGGCACAGTATGACAAGTCTGTCCAACCTTGTGCCTTTAACAAGGGTGACCTAGTTTTGACTTATGATCATAGATATGACAAACTAGGGAAAGGGAAGTTTGAATCCATGTGGTATGGCCCTTTCATTATTTCCATAGTTTTAGAGAAAGGGGCCTACGAGCTCATGGACTATGATGGAATCCCCTTAGGACAACCTCACAATGGGTTGTACCTGAAGAGGTACTATGCCTACATCTCTCTTGGATAGTATCTTGTATATATGTATATTACTTGACTTTCAGTGTGCTTAAGTATTTTCAATATGGTTTTGAGTTTAGTGTATGTGTCTGTTTATACCATGTTTTGGTCGTGTAGAGCAGATGGCTTTCTATGGCTTCGTTGATGGTGCTTGCCACCACACATTGAATCTTGGCTCAGTTGCTTGGATTCTCTATTCCCCAGCTTATGATTTGGTCAGTTCAGGAGTGGTTTGTATTGGTCCCGCTACCAATAATATCACCGAGTATCAAGTAGTCATAGGTGTTTTGACTGAAGCTGCCTCTCAAGATGTTCGCAACTTGGTAGTCTTGATGGAATCACAACTTGTGGTTTTTCATTTAAACCATGTCTATACCATTAGGAATCCTTTGCTTCTCCATTTTTTCTAGAGGGTACGTTTTGTTAGAAAGGTCGTTTGAAACTATTATCCATAGTCATATCCCTAGGGAACATAATGCAGTTGCCGACTCATTGGAAAATTACATCCTAGACTGGCATATTGCCCATTCATGACATGAAAATCAAACATGGTTCATTGTAAATAAACTATAAAATACACATAAAACCCATGCAAAATACATTCACCATTTGAGATGTATAAACACCAAGTAGAATTATGTATATATATATATATATATATATGAACATGTTTTACAAAAAAATAGGTCATGAGACCTCATCTGAAGCACGTAGGCTTTCAGGTAAAAAATCATCATACAAAAATATTGAAGCTATCTATCAGATTTTAGTGAATACATCATGCACTCATCATCTAATGATGCTCGTGGTAACACATAACTGCTTGGGCTACTCTACGTAGCAATCTACTGAAATGACCTGGTACTCCCACTGTAGACCTCTGATACCTCAGTGGGAGGTCATCAATCGAGGCATCTAGGATGTCTAGAGTCAACCTCTCGAGTTTCTCCTCTAGCTCCCCTATCACATCGTCGTCCTATGGTACAAAATGGGCTCCAACTCACCTATCTATTTGGGAGGCTCCCCCAGGTCGTGCTACTTTGACTTCTGCATGAAAACATTCAAGTCTCACTACTACATTTCGATCCAAAATCCGACGGAAAAATCCGACGGCGCGTGCATTTCTTTTTTTAAACATACCAAAAATCACAAGGATAAAAAAAAAATTGTAAAGGTGGCTATAAGTGTCGCTTAAGCGACGGCTAGTCTCATAAGCGTCGCTTAAGCGACGGATAGTCTCATAAGCGTCGCTTAAGCGATGGCACCTCAAATTGGTCAATCATTTAAATAAATATACTTAATTGGTCAATTATTTAAAATGGAAAGCTCCATCGCATATCCGGTGCGTCGGCTCATTTCCTACACACACTCATATAAATAGATGTAGGCCTAGGTTCATTATCTCACACACTCACTCTCGCACTTATCTCTTGGACAAGAAATGTGAAATTCCTAAGGGTTTTTTTTTGGCCTTGTGCTTTTGTGGGGATCTTCCCACTTGGTCTTGGATTTTGGTCTTGCTCTTTGGTGACTTCTCTCTTGAAGTATCTCTTGGTCAATAATTTCTTGGTTTAGGGTTTGGTTTTTGTCCTTGTGCCTTTGTGGGGATCTTCCCACTTGGTCTTGGATTTTGGTCTTGCTCTTTAGTGACTTCTCTCTTGAAGTATCTCTTGGTTAATTTCTTGGCTTAGGGTTTGGTTTTTGGCCTTTTGCTTTTGTGGGGATCTTCCCACTTGGTCTTGGATTTTGGTCTTGCTCTTTGGTGACTTCTCTCTTGAAGTATTTCTTGGTTAATAATTTCTTGGTTTAGGGTTTGGTTTTTGGCCCTGTGCCTTTGTGGGGATCTTCCCACTTGGTCTTGGATTTTGGTCTTGCTCTTTAGTGACTTCTCTCTTGAAGTATCTCTTGGTTAATTTCTTCGTTTAGGGTTTGGTTTTTGGCCTTGTGCTTTTGTGGGGATCTTCCCACTTGGTCTTGGATTTTGGTCTTGCTCTTTGGTGACTTCTCTCTTGAAGTATCTCTTGGTTAATTTCTAATTGGTTTATTCTTGGTAAATCTTTCTTGGAGAAACTTTGTTCTCTTGTGTTAGGGTTTTATACCCTCACTTAGGGTTTTCTGTTGTGGATTTGGATTTGACTCTTGTTCTTAGGGTTTGAGTAATAAAATGCCACGTAACAATAATGTTACAGGTCATCAAGATCTGGCAGAACAAAATTGACAATTTCTTGCTAGGTTGTGGGATGGAGTGGAAAGAAGGGGTGATGGAAAATGTTATTGTCCTTGCAGTCGATGTAGGGGCTTTAATAAGAGAAGGTTACTGATCACAACGGCTAAAAAACATTGTAGAGAACATGGACATGTTGAGGGGGGGCATGAATATCATCCATTGGTAAGTCAATATAATTCATGATTATATATCATGCGGTCTTTATATTGAGAGTTTTTGTAATTGTATATTGTATCATTTTTATTTTTGTTACTTAATCGACATGACTAACGTTCTTTGTTTGATGTTTTAATTGTAATTATAAAGCAAGGGCCTCCTAGGGCTGTTCCGAACATGGATAATGTTGTAATTACGGAACAACTAGCGCAGGAGGAACGTTGTCATATCCCCACATTTTGATCGCCAGAAGTGTTGACCTTGCCTAGCACCAAGGGGGTTAAAAGATGCATTAAATAAATTAACTTAGGATATTTTATTTAAATGTCACTTAGGAGGCATGTACTTGCTATATTAATTGTCATTAAATATTATTATGAAATTAATTAGGTGGAAAATAAGTTTCCATTAACAGGAGGGCCACTTGGGCAAGCCAACTTGCCAAGGGAAAATTAGAAACTGTATGCCAAAATCAACCAGACAAGAAAACGGAAAGTGCCAAAATATATGACAAAAGTAGTCAAATACAAAAGAGGCAACAATCGACAAAGGAGGGTGCAGTTTCCTTTTTGGAGTTCAGTCATAAAAATAGGAAAGCCAAGAAAAGCTGTCATAGGGAAAATTGGCAACTATGGTTCAAGGAAAGCAAAGTTTCCAAATTGGATGAAGATGGATGAAAGGGAAACATCTTTATTGTCTTACACATGCTAATTTACTCAAGGAGGGCGAATTTGTGGCTAGGGTTAGGGTTTAGCAAGTGGTAACTTGCTTAACAAGTGATTGACTTGCTCAACAAGTCACCCAGGTTTATTTAAAGGCAATTGGAGCTCCATTTCTCAGTTTGGATGTTTATTATGTTGACTTTTATGAATATAAGGATTCCTTTCTGAGTGTTGTGCCTCAGGTTCTTGGGAGATGCGCCCCAAGGTTCTCATTCCCTCTCTCCTCTTCCCCTCTTCTCCCCTTCTCATTGCAGGTTACACTGGAGCTATGGAGCAGCCTCTCTGAGTTGATTCAGGATTTGTTAGCAGCCTACAGCCATCCATTACTGTACCTCATATTTCATTAACAGGTCCAATATTTTTCAATATCTAATGGTTCAAACCTCCATGCCCTTCCTTGTATTATGTCAATAAAATGCATTGTAATGATGCACAATGTTGAAGAGAGTTTTATAGTTAATGGATGAGAGAATTTTTGAGTTTATTGGCTGTAATATGATATCACAAACATTCTCTGCAATTTTTATTCAAATGTGGTTCGAAATGGTTGATATTTACTAATTTTAAGTCAACCTATTCTAGATTTGCATTGGAAAATAACTAGTTTTACTGTAACTTCCATATTTCGACTTGTATGACTCCACATAACCCCATTATTTTTCTGATGAGTCATTAATAGACATATATAAGTTCCCCAAGTCCAAAAAAGATATTATGAACCCCTCTTACCCTATTTGTAAAGGCTTGAATATGGAGATAGTGAGCTGCCCGGCGAGCTAGTCTCACCTTTACAGCTTGCAGAATATTTTCCTTTTCCTCTGATCTGTTATTTACCTACATAAGCCTTTGTATACTGTAATATAACTTTATATCATATCCATAATCAATTTACCCAAGCCCCTGGTTGAAAAAGGCTGAACTAATCTTCCTAGTTTCACGGTTTGGCTGCCCAGAAGCGTGGAAGTAGGTTTCCGCATAGTGGATTCTGAAAGATAAATGGCACCAGATATAAATGTGTTAGGGAAGAGGAAATTCTATGTCTAAAATATCTTTGGTTGCTTCTTGCTGATCACTCCTCTTGCCTACAAAATTTCCTAGAAAAAAACCCTGACTTTCCTTGTCCGAAGAGGCTCTGAGTGGTTTGATTCAAAGTTCAGAAATTGTAATTTAAATTACAGAATTAGATAGTGTTCAGGTCTGTACACCAGACTTGGGACATTACAAATGTCAATATGCAGGTCCTACGAATACTGATCATGATCAAGTTAATGATGACATGGAATTAGACGATGATCATGACGATAACTTAATTGAGGATGATGGTGCAAATACATTAATCAGTGATGCATTTAATGTTAGAATGGACGATTATCAACCTCATGCACTGCCAATTGATGACTTTGAAGATCTTCATGATTTACCTACACTTGAGAAGGCAGATGAACTGCTTTTTGAAGGCTCCCGCATAAGTGTTCTCTCTGCTGTGTTGCTGATAATGAACTTGAAGGTTAAGCATGGTTTTTCAAACACAG
>LPNX011113130.1:117355-170951 GCA_001517045.1 Pseudotsuga menziesii
ACGGATGGTGTCAATCCATTTAAAGAGATGAGATCTACTTGCTCGGTTTGGCCTGTTTTTGTTATCAACAATAGCATTCCTCCATGGATGTCAATAAAGAGGGAGCATATAAATCTGATGTATTGTCCTTTTAAATCTGATGGGGCTGCTTTCAACATTTGTATATCACTCGCTTACAGGTCTTCCCTTTCCCACTCTGGTTTCTCCCCTGAGTTAACTGTCTCCTTTTCCACTAGATGTTCTTGATTCCCTATTTGTTCCTGACCTATTCCTTTTATTTCAAACTTACATGGCTGAGAGTTCTCAATTTTCTTTCATTTTCCATCTGAAGTGATTCCATTAGGTATTGATTTCTATCTTGATCACCTCATGTAATGGGGTGATCTGCATCTTGAAAGTAACATCTGAGCATCTTGAAAAATTGCCTATGTATTGTCCTTTTAAATCTGATGGGGTTGCTTTCGACATTTGTATATCACTCGCTTGTAGGTCTACCCTTTCCCACTCTGGTTGCTCCCCTGAGTTAACTGTCTCCTTTTCCACTAGATGTTCTTGATTCCCTATTTGTTCCTGACCTATTCCTTCCATTTCAAACTTACATGGCTGAGAGTTCTCAATTTTCTTTCATTTTCCATCTGAAGTGATTCCATTAGGTATTGATTTCTATCTTGATCACCTCATGTAATGGGGCAATCTACATCTTGAAAGTAACATCTGAGCATTCTCCATGTGTAGTTGGTCCTCAAATTTTAACCATAAAGCATCCTAAGGTGAGAATAACACAGTGCTGTTCATTCTCTCCAGATCTGGCCAGAAAACAACGAGGACCCTGCCCTGAGATCTTCATGACATGGCTTGCTGTCAGATCAACAAATAGGCCTCTAAAATGATTTTGCTGGAAACATAGAAACAAAATTCTGAGAATCCACATTAGCGCCAAGTTCAAACCACACACCCAGGTGCTAACTCTGTTATGATTTCGCAATGAGTTGGAAAACTTCATCATAAGTTTCATGTCATTGCAAATGGATCAGAAAGGGAACAGTACTTTGTTGTCTATGCAAGTACAGTAATCTTGGAAAAGAAAATAGTCTTCAAAGATGTTTGCAGCTGGCAAACCAACTCAAAACACTAGGGTGTTCATGAGGAAATGACCTGTGTATTCATCATCAAAACCCTTAACAGCACCCAGAAATTCTGTAACCCTCAGTGAAGCTTCCTAGAATGATCTGATTCATCCCATGAAGTATACTATCAAGGACCCCAAGCTATTTATGGACTCATAAACCTGTCATCTTCACTGAATTTGTAATAAAGTTTACCATTGGACACCCATGCAATATGGGGGGTAACATAGAGCACTTAACAGTCTTGGGGATAGAGGTATGGTGCTAGATATTCAATAGTTGTTCCTATATTTGTCCTCTTCTGGTATTACTGTCATGGAGGAACGATAATATTCAAAAACTATTTGTAAACAGCAGTGTTCTATGCAATTATGATGTGCCTTTCCATATGTGACATGGTCGAAAATTTAACATTTTGACATATTTATGTAGCGTTTTCCTATTGCATTGCAGTGATCTGCATTTCTAGATTTTTCCTTTCACCTATTGCATTTTTCTAGGTAATTATGTAGCGTTTGCCTATTGCATTATTAAATTATTATTTGCAAACCTGGAACATTTGAACTGTCCATTTGGGCTTTCTTTCTTGCCTTGATTGACCATCTCTCATTTCTTTATTTTTCCTTGATTGAATAGTAAAACATAGCAGAACCTCCCAATTAGGCGAGCAAATTAAAGATTGATTAGATACGGGTTTACTAAAGATAATAGGTGGTAGGTTTCTTATGAAAGGATTTCTATATGTGACATGCTTGCTTATTTTGGGATATCGTGATTGATCAAAGACTCCCATATATTTGCAAGCTTGGGATATTTGTATAGTTTGTTTGGCCTTGTTTCTCTATCGCCTTGAATGACGAACTCTCATTTCTTTCTATCCTGGAGAGTCGGCCATGCCTAGATAAAACTATGGCAGGCCTGTATTCCGTACTAAAAGAAAAATTCAAAGTGTCTATCATTTGAGAGTCATGTTACCTTCCCTGCTTACATGAAGAGATTCAACTTAGAGGTACATGGGAACTTTTTTTTTTTATATGGATGATATAGTGTTTTTAGAACGACTGGTTCAATTGATTCAATAACATTAAGTAAGTGGAAAGATGAATCCAGATATTGAATGGATTGATTTACTCTATTCCGATAGTAAATCTATGATGTTCAAATGAAAAGTCTCAAGTAGATTGATGGGTACGGGCTTTTGTTTTCAGGCAAGAATTCTTATGACATGAATTCAGGCTAGAATTCTTTTAATATGTGACATGGCTGCTTATTTTTCTCTTTTTGGGATATTACGATGGAATAAACCCTCCCTTATATTTGCAAGCTTGAGATATTATGATTGAAAAAACCCTTCCCTATATTTGCAAGCTTGAGATATTTGAACTGCTGGGTTGGGTATCCAGCCTTGAATTAGCTTACCTTACTTAGAGACTTCCAAAAAAATTAACATAAATGTAGGACATTGATAGCCCCAACAACACTTGACTTGCAACAACCGGTTGGGTTTCTTACTTATTACAATTGCCACTATTTACATAAAGAAGAAGAGATATATTTATCAAAAAATTATCAGTTGGAACGCTCGGTTGGGCTTACCGGGTTTGTATGCTCGGACTTGGCTTGGCTACTCAACTTGGATACTCAATATGCAATACTTGGATTCGCTACCAATTATAGAAAAAAGCCTACCCATTTCCGCCTAATATAATATCCTTTTTGTAAGAGTCCAAGCAATATTTTTTTTCATACGACATTAACCCGGCAAGGGCAACCCCCACTTATAAAATAATGACTTTCCCCTCCCGAACGAAGGGACTGTAGTGACTCAATTGGGAGGAAGGGACTATTTGAAGAACCACCAGAGAACTCATTTGTATTTTTTTTTTAAAACAGTTATGGCCGTCGCTTATCCGACGGCCTGAAGGTTTAATTTTTTTTTTTTAAATTGACTACCGTCGCTTAAGCGACAGCGCTTCTGTTGCTTACCCGAGGGAATTAAATCTATTTATAAAAAAAAATTGACTTCCGTCGCTTCACCGACACCCCTTCTGTCGCTTCACCGACAATTACATTTTCTACCCCGTCGCTTAACCGACGGAATTAAGGCTATTTTAAAAAAAACAATTGACTTCCATCGCTTCACCGACGCCCCTTCTGTCACTTTACCGACAACTACATTTTCTAACCCGTCACTTAACCGACGGCTTGAAGGTTATTTTTTCAAAAAAAATTTCATTACTGTCGCTTTTTTCGACGGCATTTCTGTCGCTTAACCGACATTTACTTTTTCTCCACTGTCGCTTCACCGACGACTACGCTTAAATTTTATTATGAATTATATGTTGGATAACCGATGAGTTACATTTAACCGATGGTTAACTAAGGTGTCGCTTAACCGACAGTTGTAAAAAATGTCAGATAATCGACGATAACCAACCGACGCTTAAAAAAAATCATAGTGTCGTACATGCGACAGGGAAGTGTTGAAAATCTGACAATTCGACCGTCAGATTTTTGGTCGAAATGTAGTAGTGTCTCATTACTAAACATAAAAAATATGAAACATCAAAACATAAAAACACAAATTCCATTTTAGGGTTTTTGCTTCTTACCGATATCACCCCACTGTCCACCAGGTGGGAGTTGTAAGTCTGGTTCAGCACTAAAGTCAGTTCCCACATATACATAGTCCTCCACCATGAGGAGTTGATCTCTCAACCATCGAAAGAATGGGTCACCAAACTTTACCTTGCCTCTACCCGCTCCAATACAGGCCATGATCCGGACCCACCTATGCATATGAGGGTCCCATGCCCTCAACTCTGTAAATACCACCTAGGGTTCATCTGTCGAACCCACTCAAAAAAGAAACAAGCTAGAATGGAACCAAAACCGAATTACTTCAGCTCCCCTTGCCAACACTTGGTCAGATGATCCTTGAATATCGGAATTAGAGCTTCCACCCAGTTGAAAACTATGGGTGCCATGTCCTCTATGGCATAGAGCATATGCGCTCTAGATTCCTAGTGCACCCCTTGGATTCATTCCACTCTCTGCATGGTAAATAATAATGTCCGTAGAGGGCCATCCAACACTTCTTTTATGGGAATTTTCTTCTCAGATGTCCTAGTTCCAAGAATGCAATGGCGGTCTATCAACTCCTGAGTAGTAATGTCCCCTCCACAGGAACCAGTCAAAGAGATGGGAGCACCCTATCTCGATAGGCCTGTCAGGAAGTAGATATCCTCTACTTCAACTGGCAATATGTGAGCACCAACCTCGAAATATTGTTGCTCTGGATTTCATATCCAGAGTATATACTCTAGTAGTCTCTCATGTGATACCATACTGGGTGTGCAGAAAAACTTTAAGAGTCCACAGTCTCTCAACACGGCTATACAACCCGTGTTTCGTTCGGCAAAGGCATTGTCATTGTCATGTTGCCTCTCTTTCCATACGACCATTTTTTATCAAAAAGAACCTACCAAAAACCACCACAAGACTAATTAGAAGCATTCACAATCATTCAAATCATAAAAAATGAGCTAGATTTTCTTGTGCATGCTTTTTTTCTTTCCCCATGGCTGGCACCGCCTATGTCCTATTGAGGACAGGCAATGGCACCGCATGTGTGCAGTGTTTTTGGTGTGTTTTTAGCAAGGTACCTCTTATACTGCAAGGGATAANTACCCATGGCTGGCACCGCCTATGTCCTATTGAGGACAGGCAATGGCACCGCATGTGTGCAGTGTTTTTGGTGTGTTTTTAGCAAGGTACCTCTTATACTGCAAGGGATAAGAGCGGTTCCCACTTCCATGGTTTTAGGGCTCGCTTAATAAGCCCAAAACACCACTAAAAATCAAGATTGAAAGCATGAAATGAAAGAGTAGGGTCTAAGATATTACCTGGAACTGACGGTGCATGAATCTGATGGTAGATGCTCCTGATATCAGCAACTAAAAATATCACCAAGAAAATGCTCCAAAGGCTCTCCACTATGGGTAAATGGTAAAAGGTTTTGATTTTTTTACCATTTACATGACTTTTATATACATTTTAGGGTTTGACATGTTATAGTTTTGTTTTAAAATCATTTATTACTCAAAATTTCTTAGTCGTAATCCTTTAATGTCAGTTATTGGAGAATTTAACACTTGTTTTTCAATTCATTGTAGGATAGAAGAGCGGTAGCAATAAAGTGTTGGCAGTTCATGTTTTACTTTTTTGTACTACCATAAAACGAAAAAAGTCTTTTGAGCGTTTATTGCGACACTTTGCTTACGCTCTCGAAAATTAGTATCAAAGGTCTGAGTTCATTTTTTATTCTTTTCAGACTTGTAAAATCTCTCATCATGAAAAGAGACCTAGTGGAGTCTTCTTTAAACTCTTTTCAGGATCTTTAAATACGAAAAGATTGTCGAGTGATCTTGTCTTCTTCACGCTCGTTAAAACACTTTAAGAGTCATTCATCTGATGGTAGGTTATAACTTTTTCAGTTCAGGTGAACTATTTTACAAAAAAGGACCCTATGGAGTTTTCTTCCATGGTCATTCAAACTCTCTAAACATGAACGATATCGAGTTAACTTTCATTGGACTCGTTAAATTAAACATTGAGAGACCATATTTTGGGAACGAACCCCTCCTCTCTCAGGTTCGTAAAACATATGAGTTTGGACTTGTCTCCGGACGAGCTATAACAAGTGTTTGTTACCCTCTGTGAACTCGTAAAACTGAAAAAGAGGTACTCATCAACCATGATGGGGAAAATGGGAAGGGAATAATTTTTCAAATAAATAGCAATAGTTTGTTGTTACCTTTGAACATGGCACTTGTCTACATATCATTTCAGTCAGTTGGGTATTCAGTTGATCTCCATGATGATCCACTTTCAGGAGTCATGTCACTCCTTTGAGTCTTTCAAAAGAATGCATTTTCCACCGTCACACTGTGTGTTTTTCTGGTTTAGTCGTGCTGCCAAGTCTTTTGTCATGCCGCCCAATGTTCAAAGGGAAGTTCGGAAGAAGTTTACTTCTGCAGTCAAAATAGTCCTCTCTGTCGGTACTTTTGAGTCAGTCTTGTGGTTACTTTATTCACATCATTCCAAAACTTTGTTCCAAGTTTCGTGTCATCGATGTGGGACTCAGCATGGCCCTCCTTCGACGAGACTATTCCCGTCGACATCAGGTCATCATCTGGGAAATAGTCTTAGAAACAAATTTAGTACCTTGAGATCTGTATGCCTCAATGATAGATTCTCTCACTCTCAACATAGGTTCACATCATTGACCTTTGATCGATATAATTGAATGGGTGTTTGACATCAAGACATCTATTCATGCTTAGCAGATTGTACTAGGGTACCTTGGGAATCATTGAAATCAATGGTGATCTCCCTCGTACTCATTAACGGTTCACATCATTTGTCATTAATCAAGTCGTTTCTACATTGTTCGACTTCAGAACATTGTAATCACATGGATAGAATAGTACTTTGTGGAATACGAGATGAAGACCCTGGGTATTTATTTAGCGCTCATTGCTTTCCCTAGCTCGCGATGGATTTTTTTATATCTAGCATGGATCCACATTTGTATGGTCGTGGCTATGCTCAAATTTGCATCTGTATGACATAGATCTACATTGTATGTATGGTAGCTATGTCCAAGTTTGAGTCCTCTATCACATGGATCTATGCTGTATTCTAGTAGCCATGCTTGTTTATTCCTCTCATGGATCTGCCTTGTATTGGTCTGGAGGCATGAGTTGCTTACATTTGTCTGAGTCAAAAGTATTGATGTACTACATATGCATACTTGATGACATTCTTCGACCGAGCTGACATTCTCACCTCGAAGTGACAACTTGTTCTCTTAAAGCTCTCTCTTATCGTATCCCTCTAAGCCTCATGCTTTGGGGGGCATTATTTTATACCTAAATCATGTCACCATCATGTGATGAGATACTTAACCTCTATGTTTTCCCTTAATCCCAAATCTTGGAGTGGAAACTTGCTATGTTTGTCAATTCTACTTGAAAAAACCTAGCACCGCGCTTACCCTTTGGCTGATGAGCAGTACCTTCTTCAGCATTGCATGTATCCTGTTATAGAGAAGTGGTGCCACCACCTATAGTCTTTGTTCTTAAATTAGTTCTCACCTAAAGCACTCTATCATAAGGGAAAAAAAGAGGTACCCTAGGTGAAATGGAAAAAAAAATATTTCTCAAGGCTTCTATATCATGAGCCTCATATCCTCCCTTATCCCTATCAATATGGGTTATTTTGAGCTCGAGATCCCCCTTGGAAGGATCTCGGAGCCACCTCACCCACAATTCTCTCAACTATCCATATTCATTGAGCATTATAAATACAAGCTCATATCCATAGTTTAGGGGGAGTGACTAAATAGGTATTGTTATGATGTTGAATTGACTACCTAGTCCAAACCATTACAGAGCATAGAGAGCAAGTTGGAGCTTATGGGGATGAAGTGTTTGTCTCATGGAGGATATTTTCAACACTAAGGCAACAGTTGTAATATTATTCATTCATTCTTAATGAAAATCTTATTTCCGTCCCACATATCTGTTGTTTTGATTTCACATGTATATGTTACTAGATTCCTTAGTCACTAGTATGGATATGTAGATTATTTTCTGGTAGCTTTGATGTGATTGTATGTTTGACATGTTTGAAGGTATAGAGGTTTTTGATCGAAGTAGTATTCCAGGTGTCTACAACATTCATGGAAGGTCTTCATCCTTTGTCGTTCACTCATTTGTTTTGGATCTGAACCATTCAGACCAAAGGAACAGCTTCTGTCTACAGAAGGTTCAATATTCCTAATAACATTTGCTACATCATATAATTTAAGGTTTCATCAACATATTTTCAATTTGTTCAAACTTGAATCCTGATTCTATCTGCTTAGTTAGAGGGGGGAATTTTTTCCCATGTGGTTTTTTCCCCAGCTCCTTGTACTGAGAAGTTACTTTACTTACTGTAATGGGT
This sequence comes from Pseudotsuga menziesii, assembly GCA_001517045.1. Lineage (NCBI taxonomy): Eukaryota > Viridiplantae > Streptophyta > Pinopsida > Pinales > Pinaceae > Pseudotsuga > Pseudotsuga menziesii. Next base: position 125,494 of record LPNX011113130.1, read on the forward strand.
GACCTATGGTCTTAGTTACCAGGGACCACAAACTTTCCAAGTTATCATTTAGTGGGGGTGTTAGGATTATAATCCTCCCTTGTCTAATTTGGTCAGTTATGTCTAAATCAGGAGTCCTTTCAGTCTATTTTTAGTCACTAGCACCATTGGGTCCACTTGGCCTAATTTGGGCACACGTACTAGTTAATAAAGTGTGGGTAACACTAATTGATCCCAATTGCCACTGATTGCACTTGCATGCATCAGTTTAAGAACCTCCTAGATCAATCCCTACAAATTAGGAGCCACTGGGAGTGCCAATACCAACCTCCATTAGTTGAGTTCAGTTGGTAACTAGTCAAGCTCAATTAAGAGTCAATTACATTCAGTTATACTCAGTTAGCACTAGGATTACATGGATGCATGTAGGTGAGATGCATTTACTCACCTACCTCAGTCAATTAGACTAGTTAACACTGAATTAGACACTTGAGTTGGGATTTTGAACTCCGATAATGATTTAGACAAGGCTAGTTAGCAATGCAACCAAGTAGAGTCAAAACAATTCAAATTTCCTCACATGGATTCGAATTACATGAGGTTATTTATCCATTGTACTTAATTGCAATTAATTATCTAATTACTTTTGATTAATGAAAGCATTCACAGTTGCAATCCATTTTTTCATTGTTTCATTTTTCAATTTCTGAGTAAAATTATATGATCTATCTTGTGAGTTGTGTGTTGGTCCACAGATCTATGTGCTTAGTTTAATATTTCTTCCTTTTATGGTTCCTCACAAATGTATGCTAGTGCTTGGTTGCAAAAATTAAGTGTGTATTTTCAGCTAAATCCTATGGTTGAAGAAGATGCATTGAAAATGGCCATTTTGCATTTTGAAGGGGAATCTAGTGATTGGTGGTTACATGGTATTATAAACTTGTGAAATAATCATATTTTATCTTATGAGGGTTTCTCCACTGCATTAAGGGAGAGATTTGAGAGGAAATACCCCGAACTTCCTTTCAAAGAACTAACACAATTGAAGCAAGTAAGAACTCCTGAAGCATATATGTTAGATTTTGTAAAGGGTTTAGTAATGGTTTATAATGTGTATATTCCAAGGTTGGTTTTATTATTTACTGAAGGATTGAAATAAAATTTTAGAGGTATTTTGAAATCCCACAAGCCATCCGCATTGAAGGATTCCATGAATTTGATAATAGATTTACAGAATGTATTTCCAAGAACCAAATGTCCCCCTAACACAAATTTCCCTTCCAAGTTGAAGGAAGGTAAGAAACCATGCAAAAATCACTCATCTACCAAAGAAAATAAAGGAGGACCAAGCAAAGAAGAACTTATAAGAAAGAAGCTATGTTTTACATGCGAACAACCTTGGGTTCCAGGAGCTATATGTGCCAAGGGGAAGGCACACTACATTGAAGTTTTCTCTGAAGATGATGGAGAGGGGGAGGAGGAGGAAGAATCACAAATTTAAGCCTAATAAGAGGGGTATGAAACAACATAAGATGAAAAACCAACTCCAAATACAGGAAAAATTGCAGCACTCTTAGTTGTAGCTAGATTCCACACTTTGAGGCTAAAGGGTAACATACAAGGCCAAAAGGTCACGGTTCTAGTGGATGGAGGAGACAATCATAACTTCATATATGAATCCTTGATGGAGAGGATAAAGTTACAAGCTGAAAAAATTTATTTTTTCACAGTCATCATTCCAGCTAACAATTCTATGGAGTGCACTAAATGGATTCCAAAGCTTCAAGTTACTCTAGGAAATCATACTCTCACTGACAATTTTTATGTAGTGAATGTGGCTGATAAAAATGTGGTTTTGGAAGTAAAGTTGTTGTATTATTTAGGAGAGCATATAGTGAATTATCAAGTCCCTGAAATAAGGTTCAAAAATTCGGAAGGGAAACCCATCTTGTTGAGGGGAATGCACACTTACCCAAATCAAGTGGTCTCATCTCATAACATGAGGTCTATCTTGAGGCATGGAGACATAGAATGGGATTCAGAAAGTTTAATTACATATCCTAAACCTCACTTGAAGGTTTCCAAGCATCCTAAGGAGATAGAACAATTATTGAGTAAGTATGAGAGGTTTTTTGAAGACCTTCCCCTGGGAAGACCACCATACACAGCGGTGGAGCATATCATTAAGTTAGAGATAGGAACAAAACCTATCAAAATTAAGCCCTATAGACAGCCCAAAAGGATTCAAGATGATATTTAGGAATCCATTAAATAGATATTGGATTTGGGTCTCATAAGGCATAGTTCCAACCCATATGCTTCTTGAGTTGTTATGGTAAAGAAAAAGGATGGAACTTTGAGAATGTGCATTGATTTTAGAGAATTGAATAAGAAGATAGTGAAGAATAGATATCCCATCCTAAGGATTGATGAGCTCATGGATGATATCCATGGAGCCAATTTCTTCTCAAATATTGACCTTAGTTTTGGTTATCATCAAATTCAAATGAGGGAAGAAGACATACCAAATACTTCTTTCAGATGCCACTATGGTCATTTTGACTTTGTTGTCATGCCCTTTAGCCTGACAAATTCATGTACCACATTTGAATCATGAATGAAAAATATCTTCCACAATAAACTTCATATGTTTTTACTATTTTTCTTTGATGGCATTCTTATTTACAATAAAACTTGGAAGGAACATTTGCATCATCTAGAAGAGGTATTAAAAATTTTACATGATCAATTTTTGTTTACTAAAATGTCAAAATGTGATTTTGGTTTGAAAAATCTCTTGTCTCTTGGACAGATCATTGTTCAATATGGTTTGAAGGTGGATATGGAGAAAATAAGAGTCATTATAGAATGGTCTCTTGCCAAAAATCTTGCTGAATTGAGAGGATTCATTGGAATTTGCACCTACTATAGAATGTTTGTGAAGGGGTTCTCCCAATTCACTTCACCTCTCATTGATTTGACAAAGAAATATGCTTTCCAATGTCATGAAGGGGCTGAAAATATTTCCAAATAATGAAAGAGGTAATAAGCAACTATCCTATTCTATCCTTGCCTAATTTTTCTAAACCATTTGTCTTGGAATGTGATGCATCAGGAGAGGGCATTAGAGCTGTCCTAAAACAAGGACAACATCCAATAGATTTTGAGAGTAGGAAGATACAGTCACATGAGAAGTTTTACTCCATTTATGATAGATAAATGCTATACATCATGCATGCTTTGATCAAGTTTATACAATACTTGGGAAACAAATTTGTGGTCAAAACTAACCATAACAACTTAAGGTACTTCCTCCCTCAAAAGGATCTAAATGAAAGGAAAAAAAAAGTGGGTGACTAAGATTCAATAATTTTACTTTGATATTGAATATGTGAAGGGGAAAAATAATGTGGTGTTTGATGCCTTATCTAGAATACCTTATATTTCTCTAATGGATGTAGTAGAAAATTGGAAAGCCACATTAGAAGTAGAGTATGCCAAGGATAAGTTTTCTTGTGAATTTTTTGATGGGACTAACCATGATTATAGGTATACCTTCTTGGAAGGAATCATATACTAAAAATATAGAATCTATTTGGTCCCTAGTTCAAGTTTGAAGGAGAAAATTTTAAAGAAAGTTCATGATTCTCCTCTAGCTGGTCACCCCGGTTTCTACAAAACATACCGAATGTTGAGAGAACGTTTCTCATGGAAAGGGTTGAAGGATGATGATATGAAGTATGTTAATTAATTCCACACATATCATCAAAATAAATTGGATCACACTCATCTAGATGGTCTCTTACATCCCTTTCCTTTTCCAGAACAAAAATGGGAGAGCATTTCCATGGACTTCATCACTGGTTTTCCCAAAGTATTTGGTAAGGATTGCATATTAGTGGTGATTGATAGGCTCACTAAATTTTCTCATTTATTTTCTGTTACTACCACTTTCACTTCTGCACAAGTGGTTGAACTATTTTTTAAAGAATTTTTCAAATTGCATGGGCTTCCTAAGAGCATTGTTAGTGACATAGATAGTAGAATTTTTAGTGAATTTTGGAAAGAACTCTTCAAAATGGTGGGGAAAAATTTGACACCTATAACAAGATATAATACCCAAAATTAAGTCCAAACATAGAGGGTGAATCCATGGTTTGAAGGATACTTAAGGAACTATGCCAGTGGGATGCAAAAAGCATGGATAAAATGGTTACATTTGGGTGAGATTTGTTACAATGCTACTTTTCATATTTCCATTGGCATGTTTCCTTTTAAATTAATTTATAGTTATTATGCATCCACTTTTATTAACCATATTTTTGGTGATAGTATTCTCTAAAATTTAAGGATTGGATTGAAGAAAGTCAAGAAATTTTGAAGGTTTTGAAAGATAACTTGCAGGTTGCTCAAAATCAGCAAAAACAATATGCAAACCAACATAGAGTGGAGAGGAATTTACAAGTGAATGACTTGGTGTATTTGAGTTTGAATCACTACAAAAAATACACCATAAGTGGTAAAGGCTCAGAAAAGCTCAAACCAAGGTTGTATGGTCCCAACAAAGTGATTTGAAAGGTTGGAGAAGTGGCCTATGAATTGGAGCTTCCTATGGGAAGAAAAATTCATAATGTATTTCATGTTTCATGTATAAATAAGGTTATAGGGCATAATATTTAAGTTTCATATACGTTACCTCCTTTGGATGATGAAGGGAAACTTGTTCTCATTCCAGACAAAATCTTGAGTACAAGGGACAAAAGGTTAAGAAGCAGAACAATAAAAGAATATTTTGTACATTGGAAGGATTTTCCTAGTGAGGAAGTCACTTGGGAAGATGAAAATTTTTTGCATCATACAAAATTGGAATTTATTTAGGACAAGAAATATTGAGTGGGGAGGACTATCATCTCCCAATCCCAATGAGTCTACTAGTTGACAATGTTCAACCCACCTACTAGTTCCCTAGGTTGGAGAGGAGGCATTAAATCTTGCAATAAGGGAGCTATGGGACCCAAGAGAACCTTATGTTTTCTATTTACACATTAATTTGGGTCATAAAAATAATAAATATGGATAAAATAAAGTGGTATTTCCTCATGAGGACATTTGGAGGTTCATGGAGACCTTGGGTGGCTAGATTCTTCCTTACACATCCCATGACTTAACCCCAAATTCAAAATGATGAATGGTGGAAAATTCTTGGAATGTGAATAGGTGTCAAATAACATATAAAGATCCCAATTATTTGAATGGGTGAGTAGGATTAACTCCCCATAGAAGAGGAATAGCCTAGGAGGAAACTCGGTGCCATTTGGAGAGCGATTCCCTACGTTTTATGACAACAATGATGGAAGATTCTATGACAAGTCAGAACTGATTGTATACATTATTGCTGACATATGACAATATGACTTGTCAAGGTTAAAAACAAATTCAAATAGTGAACATTTGGGGATAGGTGGCATCAATTGAAATTTGGACGAAGATGAAGGGTTTAGGAGAAGGACAAGTGTCATGGAGGTTACTAAACATCAAGGATGAGTTGGAGGAAGCATATAGGAGTGAATTCGACCTGGAATTACCTTAGGATGGTTATAAAAATATATCATGAGGAATGAGAATTGATTTTTATCATTTGATATTTTCCTTTGGCATTTTAGAAAGCACTAGCTTGTGCATTGCACGGTGAGTGCTCACTTATCCTGCTAGTGAGCCAATTTCGAGAGAGTGAGATTCTCATCCAAGTTGGTTTTTATAGAGAACACTCTTACTTCTCATTTGTAAATTAATGGATTCTTTTTACTTAATATAGGAGGCTTCTATTGTTCGTGACCCATCTCTCTTCCCTTTCTCTCAATCCCCACTTCAATATTTCCATATTTCTCTATGATGGCTCACTTGTGTAAATTATGATTGTGCCCCATTGAGTCCAGTTGATTACCAAGAATTTTTGGATGATTTATGGATATGTAATATGCATTCCATCCTCTCTATAAGTCGAAATCAGCAGAAATACATATGCAAATTTCCACATTTCCAAGCTTTGTTGTGACTAGTTTCCATGTGTTGATTTCCCATTACAATGGAGTTGTATATCTAATGTATGTTGTGAATTGGATCTGATGTTTTATGTTTTTAATCAGATATCAATATTATTTTAATGGTCCATATTCATTATTCTCTATTCTGAACCATTATATACACCATTTGTGAGTTGAAGTTGAGCTTTTACATGTCATTTCCATTAAGCAAATATCACTTAATGTATGCGTTCTGACAAAGTGTCCTCAGACACATAATTTTATTAAAGAATAAGGAAAATAATTACATCACAGAGATGTGAGGGATAAATCCCGAAAGATTACCTCACATGCAAAACTCGATGGATTTAAATATCCAAAGAGTAACAACTAATTTACCATTACTGGAACTAACTAAGGGACACCTCACATAATCACGTGAGTGTGTAGATTCCCTTTTACATTTATTAAACTAAACTTCTAATTATTACATTTTGGATCATAATTCCTGACAATCCCCCCTTTGATCCAAAAATTCTTTTGAACAAATACCAAGTTCATTTCTAAACTTATCAAATTTGAGCCTTCCAAGAGATTTTGTAAAAATATCTGCAGTCTGATATTCTGATGGACAATACTTTGGCTTGATGATTTTTTTGATGATGAGAGCCCGAATGTAATGATACTTAGTATCCACATGCTTAGTTTTTGAATGAAAAACATGAATTTTGGCTAACTTGATTACTGACTGATTATCAATAAATAATGAAGTTGCTTCTTTCTGATCAACTTTGAGGTCTTGCAAAATCCTTCTTAACCAAACTATCTCACAAGCGGCTTCCCAAGCTGAAATATATTATGCTTCTGCTGTAAAATTTGCAATTGTATCCTGCTTTTTACAACTCCATGCCACTGCAGCTGATCCCATATTCATTAAGTAACCTGAAGTAGATGCCCTGTCATCAACATCTCTAGCAAAATCCGCATCTGAATAGCTGACAAGCTTGAAATTTTTGTTTCTTTTAAACTCAAGTCCAAAATCCTTTGTTCCTTGAAGATACCTTAACACCCTTTTTGCTGCATTCCAATGACTTTCTCTAGGTTCCTGCATATATCTGGTAAGTATGCTGACTGCATAAGATAGATCAGGATGAGTATTCATCAAGTAAATGAAACATCCAATTAACTGTCTATATCCAATACAATTTACAAGTTCCCCCCCTTCAAACTTAGAAAGTTTTAAATTTTGCTCCATGGGAGTAATCCCTGGTTTACATTCCTCCATTCCAAACTTCTTCAATAATCCAGAAATGTACTTAGCTTGAGAAATAAATATACTTCCTTCCCGCTGCTTTACTTCAACTCTAAGATAGTAATGAAGTAATCCCAAGTCTGTCATTTCAAAACCTGTTTGAAGTTCTTTCTTAACCTGAAATATATGATCATTATTGTTACCTGTTATGAGAAAATCATCAACATACATAACCAAGATGACTAAGTTTTTTTCTTGGATTCGAACATACAAAGTATCATCTGACTCACTACGAAGAAAACCAACTTTCTGTAGGTAGGCATCCATTTTTGCATACCAAGCTCTGGGAGCCTGTTTCAATCCATACAATGCCTTAACCAGTTTACAAACTTGATTTTCTTTCCCTAGAACCTCAAAACCAGGAGGTTGAATCATATAAACATCCTCTTGCAAATCACCGTTTAGAAATGCACTTTTTACATCCATTTGATGTACTTTCTATCCATTTTGTGCAGCTAAAGCTAGCACAATCCTAATAGTATTCCATTTCACTGTTGGAGCAAAAGTTTATTCATAATCAATCCCTTCTTTCTGAGAAAAACCCTTTGCCACCAATCTTGCCTTATATTTATCAATATCTCCATTTGCTTTGTACTTGATTCTGTAAACCCACTTACAACCAATAGGTTTAACATCATGTGGACAATCAACAATTTTCCAAGTCTGATTCTTCATTACTGCATCATACTCACTTTGCATGGCCATTTTCCATTCATCATACTCAACTTCTTCATTAAAAGTAGTTGGTTCAACAACTAAAAGAGCAAAATTTTCTAAACCCATATTAGAACTCCTTGTACCTGTTTTGCCTTTTTCATTAGACTTAACATCTTGAAGTAACTTAGTTTCCCATTTTGGTTTCTTCTTTTCAATGTTAACTTGATTTGAATCATCCAAGTTAACTTGTGAAGAATTCAAAGTAGCTTCAACCTGTTCCAAGGTGTCTTCAACCTGTTCATCATCCTGTACTTCTGAAGTGAGATCAAACCATTGTTCATTCCTTGTCTTGTTTAAGTGTTGCATCCTTAATTTTTCCTTAGTTACTTTTTTATCTAAGTGACTAAGTTGTTTTTCAATCTCTTCTACACTTAAACTTTCTGTTTCATCAAAAATCACATCCCTGCTGACAATAAACTTTCCATCTGACAGAAGCCTATACCCCTTTTTCTCATCGGAATAACCAATCAACATGCACTTAACACTTCTAGACTCTAACTTCTTTCACTTTTATTTTGGGACAAGTGCGTAAAAAACTGAACCAAAAAATCTCAAATGTTTGACCATAGGTTTGAATCCATACCAAGCCTCAAAAGGAGTTATTCCATCAAGTGATGATGAAGGAGATCGATTCCTCAAATAAACTGCTTCTGCCCAATAACATGATTTCAACCCTTTGAAAAATAACATTGCTCTAGCCATGCCCAATAAAGTCTGATTCATCCTTTCTGATACTCCATTTTGCTGTGGAGTATAAAAATTGGTCAATTGTCTTTTAATCCCTTTTTCCTGACAATAAGTCAAAAAATGATTTGATGTAAACTCACCACCATTATCAGTTCTCAAAGTAGCAATCTTTTCCTTTGTTGCTGTTTCAACCAAATTTTGAAATGACTGAAACTTTTCAAACACTTCTGATTTTTCCTTCAAAAAATACACCCAAACCATCCTGCTAAAATCATCAATAAACAACAAAAAATATTTACAACCACCAAGTGAAGTTTCCAAAGGACCACAAACATCACTATAAACAAGCTGTAATCTCCTTGTTGCTCTCCAAGTGCTTTTTGAAAAATCTATCCTTCTCTGTTTTCCATAAATGCAAGCTTCACACTTTGCATTTTCCTTCCGAAAAGTAGGCAACCCCTTTACCATTCCTTGTTGTTGAAGCTGTACAAGACTATCAACATTCAAGTGCCCAAAACGAATGTGCCACAATCTGATAGGTGAAACATCAGTTTCAACTAAACCTGCAAATTCCTTCAAATGTTCCTTTGATCTAGGAATGACTATTCCCTTCATCCTAAGAAGCTTTCCGTCTTCATTACCTGTCATAACTGTTTTGTATGCATCCTTTTTTGAATTAACCAAAAGGATACCATCTTCCATTACAATTTGATGTCCTAATTGGCGAATGACAACTAAAGACAAAAAGAAATTCTTAAATGTAGGCACATACCAAACATTAGAAATCAATCTTTCTCCAATTCCAGGCAAATCAACCTTAACTGTTCCTTTTCCTTGTGGTAAATCAATAGAATCATCTGCAAGAAAAATTGAATTTAAATGACAATCTTCATAACGCCAAAAGAAATCTTTCCTGTATGTCATATGCTGAGTAGCCCCTGTATCCATAATCCAAGCATCTTCAAAATCATTTTTGAAACAATAAGAAGACTGAACAAAATTCACTGATTCCAACTGATGAACTTGAACAAAATCCATTGATTCTGATTGTCCAAGTGTTGTAAAGACATATTCACAATTTTCACTATCGTCTGCATGAGCATAATGTGCCACGGATGAAGATTCTTTAGATTCTCTTTCTTTTAGAATTTTTTCAAATGAAACTCTACAGTCTGAAGCATAATGTCCAACTCTATTACAATGAAAACATGTGACATGTTTATTACCTCTTCCTCTTCCAGAGACCTGTTGGTTTTCTGAACCTCTTCCTCTTCCAGAAAATTGTGATTGTGTACTTTCAGATTCTTTAGAACCTCTTCCTTGATTTCTTCCTCTTCCTCTTCTGCGGCATCTTCCTCTTCCAAAACCATGACCATGACCTCTGTTTGAATTTTGAAAAGATTTCTGATCATTTCCTTTTTGATGATTACCTAAAGACTGTTTGCTAGTACTTGCAACCAAAACATCTTCTCCTGCTTGCTTTGTTTTACCAAAAATTTTGTCATGTGTGGCAAGTAATTCACTTAGTTCATCAAAAGTAATTTTATCCAATTTATTTGTAATCTGTAAAGTTTCCAAAAAATGCTTATATGTCTCAGGCAATCCTGCGATCAAAATAGTCACCATCATGCTATCCTCAATTTTACCAAAACTAGCTCTTGAAATTTCTTCCTAAAGACAATTTTTGTTGAAACAATTTCAATTGAAGATCAATTTTCTTGGCTTCACTCTGAGAATCAAATAAATCTTTCAATGTCTTCCAAGCTGACCATGCATCAGAACTATTTTCAATATGCACATAAATATCATCAGAAACAGTACTGTGAATCAAAGCTAAGGCCTTTTCATCTTTTAGTTCCCACTTTGCAAGCTGATCAGGATTAGTTGGTTTGGTAGGCTGAGCATTACAGACACCCTTCCACAATTCATTGTAAATAAGAGTGCTTTGAATATGACGACTCCAAACTTTATAATTTTTCGATCCTTCCAACTTGTCAGATTCATTAAAAAGACTTATAACTTTAGACATTGTAAAAAAAAAATAAACACCTTATAACTCCAGAAGATGTGTATTATGCAAATCTTATAGCTCCAAGAATTAAAAAAAAAACACCTTATAACTCCAGAAGATGTGTATTATGCAAATCTTATAGCTCCAAGAATTAAAAAAAAGAAAGCACCTTATGTCACCAGAATAAACAATCACCTTATATCACCAATATGCAAAAATATCACCACCAACATAAAAAAAAAAAAAATTACTCATATACAAGAGTCACCATGAAAGAAATACTGCAAGAAACACCACACACCATGCAAAAGAAAGCTATAGGGGCTTGGCCTTGACCCACTTATAGCCTCAAGAAAAGAATTTGATAGAGCTTCACTTTGCTCTAATCAAACCTTGAGTGAAAATACAAGTACTCCTTATGACACCAACAATGCTCCTTATTACTCCAATGCCCAATAAAAAATTACACCTTATCACTCCAAAAAATAACAAATCTTTATAGGTGAATTGGAGAGATATAATATTGTTGAGTGGGAGGTCACAAGATCCAGTCCCATCAACTCCAAAACTATATTTTTTTTAAATTTTATTTCTCCACATTTTTCTTCTTAATATAAAAAATCTCCAAAAATAAAAATGAATAATAAAATACATTATCTCTCCAAAAAAACTTATTCACTTTTCAAAATATTACATAAATCTTGAATTAAATGAAAAGTAAAAAAATAATACAAGATTGTGAACTCTTCTATTTCTATGCTGGAGTTTTGCTGGTTGTTTTCAACATTTCTTTTCTCTCTTCAACGCTGGTTTTCTTTCTTCAATGCCTGCTGGTTTTCTCTCTTCAATGCTGATTTTCTCTCATCAATGGCTGCTGGTTTTCTCTCTTCAATGCTCTTCAATGCCTGCTGGTTTTCTCTCTTCAATGCTGGTTTTCTCTCTTCAATGCCTGCTAGTTTTTTCTCTCTTCAACGCTGGTTTTCTCTCTTCAATGCCTGCTGGTTTTCTCTCTTCAATGCTGGTTTTGCTGGTTCTTTTCAATGCTGGTTTTGCTGGTTCTTTTCAATGCTGGTTTTCTCTCTTCAATGCTGGTTTCCGGCTATGCTATCTCTCTCAGTGACTAAGCACAATAAGAATGATTTTTTTTTTTTTTTAAATAAGAACTTATACGTGTCTTCCTTTTTGTAAAAATTCTCTTCCACAAAATTTTTAAATAACCTTGCCTTAAAAAAATAATAATATTTTACTCTCTCCAAGTAAAATAAAAAAACTGAGTCTATAAAAAATATTTTCTACAGAGATTGTTTTTTAGCCCAAAAGAATAGGAAACATTAATCTTTTCAGCACAGATTCTTTTTCTTTTTTCTTTTTTTTTTTAGCCCAAAAGAATAGGAAGCATTAACTTACGGTCAAAATCTTGCTATTCCAAAACCTTGAAAGTCACCTTCTTCAAACAACCTTTAGCACCTTCCAACCAGGTTCCAACCAGACCAAGATTTAACCGCGTGCTCTGATACCACTTTGACAAAGTGTCCTCAGACACATAATTTTATTAAAGAAGAAGGAAAATAATTACATCACAGAGATGTGAGGGCTAAATCCCGAAAGATTACCTCACATGCAAAACTCGATGGATTTAAATATCCAAAGAGTAACAACTAATTTACCGTTACTGGAACTAACTAAGGGACAACTCACATAATCACATGAGTGCATAGATGCCCTTTTACATTTATTAAACTAAACTTCTAATTATTACATTTTGGATCATAATTCCTAACACATTAGAATATGAAGCTTTACACTTTTTTAAAAACTATTAAACATACCAAATGAAATTAAATGAAGCCTAATAACAGTCCCCATACTCTTTTTTAAAATTTTGGAGGGTCTCATAAGAGTTGGAGAGCCATTTCTGCTCACACCCTAAGTGAAATTGCATCACAAATTACTAGTAACTTTACCAATTTTTTCAATGTTCCCAAATAAAGTTGCAGATACCTATAACCTATCACAAAGTTATAAGAGAGTAAATTTATTGGTCATAATACTCCCCACATCACTCCCTACCAAATTCAATACCCTCTTTTGCCATTCGAATCCCCCATAGTCAAAACTAGTCAAGGCAATTTTTCCCCAAATTTTGACTTTGTTGAGAATTTTAGAATTGGGTCATTACACAAGGAAACCTCACAATAACAAGGAAATATTGGGAAATAGCTCCAATGGCTTCTCCAAGTTCAAAGGGATGCAAACTCAATTATGCAAGAATGGGGCAAAAATCCACTATAGTCACTTTTTTCTCACAAGTTATCCTCCTTCAATGCTTCCAAGTAGCTCAATATATAGCCCCTCAATGAGAAGTGAAGGGTCAATTTGGAGCGTTTCCAGACATATGAAAGGCCAAGAGTCAATTTATTCGTTACTTGATGAGGGAAAACTCCAAATATATATTTTTTGAGCACAGTTCTCGATGTACACAGGGCATAGTGGAGGAAGATGTGTATACAGGAGGGATGTAAGTTGTTGACCTGCGTATACCCATAAAAATGAATTTTTAAAGGGATTCTATAGAGAATAAAATTTATACTGATCAAATGGGGTCCAAAGAGTCTGCATAGGGATAGGGATAGGCCATAAAAACATGATATACCGAGTGTGGTAAAATCAGCTATAACATCCATTGTCCACTGATTTTTTAATTTGGTGTGCAACTTCCTTTTGGTGGATCACCTAATAGTCATTGATCTCATCCACTTGTTATTCTCACCGTTGATCAAAGTTGTTCTTTAACCATCCTAGATCCAAAATCTAGGATCTATCAAGCGCCGAGAGGGATAAAATCTCTTGAGGTGCAAAAATCTTCTTAGTTATTGCACTAAAGGAGCTCTCAGCTTTGGTGTGTCCTATATATAGCCATTGATTTGATTCAAACCAAAAGACACATCTTTTTATTTAAGGCCAACATATAATATTTTTATTATTAATTTTTAATATTATTTATGGTGCATATAATATTTTTTATTATTTTTTATTTCATTAGGAACGAACATTAAAACATCTCCCCCATACATGGTTTTAAAACCATGTGCAAGGGCTTCCTAAAACCATGGGTTGTTTAGGAGACCTTGCACATGGTCTTAAAACCATTTGCATGGACCTCCTAAATCATGTGCAATAAAACCATGGTTTATTTAGGAGGCCTTGCACATGGCTTTAAAACCATTTTCAAATCCCTCCTAAACCATGTACAAAACCATGGGTTGTTTAGGAGGCCATGCACATAGTTTTAAAACCATCTGCAAGGAAACACTTTTTTGCAGATAATTCAATTTTTATTTTTTATTATTTTATAAAGTAGGAACATTACAACATCTCCCCCATATTTTGTTTTCTTTTCTAACCCGTATTTTTTTTTGCGGGTAATTAAACTTTTTATTTTTATTGATTTGTTATGTAGGAACATTACAACATCTCCCTCATATTAGGTTGTTTTTCTAGCTGACATTTATTTTGGCGGATAATTAAAAATTTTATTTTTTATTATTTTCTTAGTAACCAAATAATAACATTACATAACGTTACAAGATCTCCCCCATACTGGGATGTAGAGTACCTCTCAGTGCAATCATTCTTCTAATCTTCAATTTATCATTGACCACACAAATTCTCCTAGTTAATCCCATCTCCTTCATTGATCTTCTTTACCTTTCATCCTTACCATTGATCAAGGATACCTTTTAAACTTTCCATCCATTCCAAATATGTCTTTTACCATGGATCTTCTCACAACAGATTTGATACCCGTCAACTATCTCATCTTCATTTTTCCTCCACTGTAGATCTGAATGGACAGTTAATCCTTTTCATTGATCACCAATTTGACTTTTTCCTTGCAAATTTTGATAGTGGATCTATTTATCACCGTAGATCCTTCTGCTCAAATATATTGACAGTTGAAACTTTCACTACATACCACAGGCACCTTTCTTTCTTTATTTTTATCCACTTTCAAGCTTTAACCTATGTTTTCATCGGAAAATGAGAACCTCGGTCTCCACTTCAGCACCCATTTCATCACCCCCTCGGTCATATTGCCAAAATTTTCATATATAAGATCCTTAGTTCACCTTAAGCCCTTTCCTCTCACCTATTAACCAAAATAGTGCTAACAAAAGCTATGGTTTTCTTTCTAATCAAGAATAAAAAATATTGGATGATAATGGAAAGAACCCTTAAGAGAAATTATACATAAATATAATGAAGCACTTTCTCTCATAAATAGTGCATTTGATGAACCGATATTTTCAAGTATTTATGTTGCAAAATCATCTAAACAAGAATGTATTATATTAAAGAATACTAATGACAATTAAGAAGTAGAGAATATGAAAAAATTGTATGTGAAAATTGTATGTGCATAAGTAAATGATATTGATGATGTTCAAATTGAGTTCAAGAATGATGAAATAGTTTGAAGGCTAAAGATAGGGTTTGCACAATGGAAACCCTAACCCATGAAGATCACAATGCTCAATTAGTGGATTATTTTGACCAATCAATAGAGATAATACATGTTTTTGAGAATTTTAGTTTAGGGTCCCATGAGAGGCTTTTGGAACTTGAGTTTTCATCCCAATTGATTGATTCCAAGCATATAGTGCCAATGGGATTGGGTAATTTTCATTCAATAGATTTAATGAGATATCAATATCACATGAGGATCCTTATCAAAACTCTTTATGTTAAGTTAAACACCATGCCAAGGTGGCAAGGTCATCCTATCATATTGACCTTAGTTATGGAAAAGCATATACCGAGGTGGTGAAGAGGTATTTTCCTTCGCCCAAGTTCACAGAGAATCACTTGGGATTTTGATCCATAAATTCCATGTGATATTCAGTGGTTTCCAAGTTTCCAATACTTTTTTAGACCAAATGGGATGAGACATATAGCTTACATAATCATAAGTTTATAGACAATAATTTTGATAATAATGATGAAGGGACTATCAAGGATTTAGGTTATCAAGGTAGCATTTGTTTGGTAGAAAAATGGATTTTGAAACTCTTAGAAGAAGAGGTCTAGATGTGTTAAAGTATATAGAAATAATTACAGCTAAAATAAAACCTAAGTAGATGCTTAGGAGGAGAAAATACAAGGTTAGTATGGTGGTGATGGAGGATATTGAGGTTAATTAGGTTTTGGATTTTTCAGGTAAGACCATTGTGGAGAATTTCATATGGCATCAACTTAAGCAATAGCTCCAAACTAGATGGTTCTCTATGATATCTTACAAACCCATCATCCATGTACTTGCTTGTGGTTATATTATTTTCATATTTCAGTCAAAGGAAGACACCCACAAGATTATCAAAGGATGATGGTTCTAAGGTCAAGGTTGCCTAAACCTCAAACCATAGCACCTATATTTTGATTCCAAGGATGAGGTGGTCAAAATAATGTTCATATGGGTCAAAATTTCAAACCTCTCTATGGATTTATGGTCAACGAAGGGTATATATTCAATTGGTAATAGACTAGAAAGATAATAATGGTTGATAACTCATTCAAGGAGGAATGAATAAGGATGATAATCCATCTTATAGTTTATATTGATATAATTAGAGGAATCTGAGATAATATATACACTTTATGGTAATAAGAGCTATACCTGGGTCTTGGACTATTCAAATGTGTCATTTTGGTTCATCTCATGTCATATATACGAAAATATTTTTTAAGAATTTCAATTGTGTCTTAGAAAGTATATGTGGTGAAAGTATTTTGGTCATGACTTTTATCAGGATCGAAAAATCAAAATGGAGGGACACATAAGTATTAATAATAAGGGTGAAAAGGGTGAATACCATGTTCTTGTTACCATTTCTTTGCACCCAAGTTCAAATCGATCCTTGGCACAAAGAGTAAAGTGTAATCCGAGGGGAATTGATTGGCCTAGTGGAAACATGGTTGTGGGAGATCCCATGGGGAAAAACATGGAAGTGGATGGTGGAGATCATTCTACCATTTCTAATGCAAATTATAAAGGTAATAAATCTCATCTTTTTCAGGTTTCTTGTTCCTACTTTTATACAAGAAGAGAGGTATATTAGCCAACCTCGACCAAGGGAACAAAATATTTTGTTATCTCCTAAAACAAATATTACTAAAGTATGAGGTGTTTTTTTGGGTTAGAGAGGTTTGAAGGATATAATTCTAATGCACATGTTAGAAATTTGACATTTATAATGGTCAAACAAAACAATACATATTTAATTATTTCAATATATATTTGCATCACATGTAGGATAACTGAGTGGTATAGTTGAAAATATATCCCCCTTCATTTTCCTTCCATAGCTAAAGTAATTGAAGAAGACCCATCCAAAAGTGTAAGGAAAAAGTTCATTCTTGAGTACTCTTTACACCTCTAACAACATCATAACTGATTTTGATTCCCACGTGGATGCTAAAATAAAGTAAGCATTTTAATGAACAATGAAAATGTGAAGAGTTCTCATTTTCTTTCATAACTCATATAGAGTTAGTGACTTGCACAATATAGAAGATACCTCTTCCTTTGAAAACCTATTATATCGTCACTCTCAGTTAATATTCTCACATGTGATTCTATTTCAATGAGGATACGTTAGTGATTATTCTCCAAATGAACTAATGGATTTTCATAAATAAATTGCAACAACTGACAAATATTATCATCTATGCATATCATGTTTAAGAAAATAAACAATATGCTTAAGAAATATGAGCTTGTCATGGTTCCCAGAGTAATGAAAAACTATGTTACTAGAAACACAACCCCTCCATTTCTTTGAAACATACAAGGAAACTTTTACAAAGTGGAAATACCGTAGAAATTTCTTGGAGATGCCTAGAAATTTTTCCTATTAGATTTTAGTTTCTTGAAACATTTTTTTTAGATGTACAAGTTGTGTCCTTTAGTTACATTACATTTCAAATAGAAAATAATATTTCTTGATACTTGACTAATGAGGGCCACCATAGACCAAATTTTGAAACGGGGAAAAGGTTAAACAAAAATAAAAGAAAAAGACTAAATTGAGAGAATGAATATCAAACTCTTTACTTATAGAGAAACAACTAGATTTAAGGGACTAGGAGTGGATTTTTCATAAGCAGGAAGAAGAATGACGGTTGACATTGAGAATGACTTGGCTTAGAGTATGTCATAAAAATATTAAAAATTTTCATAGAGAATCCATCAAAAGTTCCACAACCAATCATTTCTCTAGCTTAATATTAAGGAAATACCTTTCCAATTTGGGTAGAGAAAAGACCTTTATGTAGCATTAAATACATTGTTGAAACAATAGGAAAGGTCCCACCATTTGTAGCATTAGTTCTTTTAAGTTGGTTCCACTAAGAGGCAAGGTTCCACCTTGTCACTGAGCTCACCCAGTTTGAATAGCTATAGAATTTCATAATTCTTTTGGTGCGATAAATTTTTGATACAATGCATGTCTATGGATTATGTGAGCAGTGTGTTGCTATATCAATTAGTCATTTGTAGAATTAATACATTGTTGAAAAAATTAGGTAATTAAAGTGTGTGAATCCTACATTGCTGAAATAGTTGATTACTTGGCATATGTGATCTCTCTTAGGGTATGCAAGTGGTTTCTTGATAATTAGAAGTGTTGAAGATGATTTAATTTCTGGTTGAATTGATATCACGGGTTGAATTCATTATGGTTAATTATTGCTAAAATGAATCTAGATGAATGTGTAGTTTTAGTTCATGGTCAAGGAGAATTGAGAATTATGGCGCTTGGATGTTGTGTCAACAACATGAAATGGATATTTCGTTCATGCATGAAAGGTGATTGGATTTAAATTATTGCAAAACTAATATACGATTTAACTTTTTGCAAAAATAATATAAATGCTTTATCATTATGAACAATTCTATATTCCTATTCTTTCTAGGGTGATTTCATTTCTCCATGGGGAGTGATTAATTCTTGAAGATTGAATTAGTAGTAATTCTTCTTGAAGATTTAATTAGCAATTAGAATTAAGATGATTTAGTGAGAAAGAAGTTACATAACAGTTTCAGCAATTAGGTTGTTCAATCTAGCATTGTTTGACTTGGGTGATTGTCTGAGAATTAGTGTCATAAATAATTGAAATAATACGAAGAGAAACCTATTAGAAGAAAAAGTGAAAGAACAATGAATTGTTATTTCTTAGGAATCAAAGAGATGGTGAATATTCTTGGAAAAATAATCTCCATTGTTTACAATACTTTACAAATCAGTGAAAGATTCACCAATTTTTACAATTGTTTATAATGCAGTGAAATGTTTTCCAAGATTTTACAATATCTTATAAATTAGTGAAATATTTGCCAAAATTTTACAACATTATATAATAAAATGAAAATTTCTCCAAAACATTTATATATAGATATTATATTATTGGTAAAATCGCCTTCAAAGTTTCCTATATATCAGGTAGATTCACCCATTTTTTATACATATAAATCTAAAAGGGGTTCTTAAAATCATCCATGGTCATGTAATGAATAGCTTGATCCTTGGCCTTCCATATTCCCAGATATGCTTTGATTCGACCCTCCATTTACCATTTGAGGGCTATATATTGATCCATCCTGAAGCATTGTAGGAGGAGAAACTTTGAGAATAAGGAAACTATAGTGAAATGTTTCCCATTTCCATATGCTTGAGTCTGCATCCCTTTGTCCTTTTTTGTAGAACTCTTTATGTTCATATCCAAATATCTCCATTCTCTTTGTGAGCTTTCCTTGGTGTGGAGGATTGAAGTGATGGAGGCCCAACTGGAGGAACTTGATTTCTCGGTTTCGACAAGTTGCCGACAAAAGTTGTCACTTTATACTTCTATTTGAATTAATAGAAATACTCTTTTGTCATACAATTTGATGTGAAAATGCAATGTATATTTCCATTGGTATATTTGATTCATACATGTTTAAATGGATTATGCTAGTGTAGGTGTTAACATTTCATGAATATATTATATGCTTGAATATATTTGTTGTTGAGGACAAGTTGTAGGGTTCAAACATTGGATTGAAATCTCAATGGTGGACTTATTTGAACTTTCATTTGAGGTACAAAAATTTATTCCCATTGTTAACATTTACATTTATATGGAATATTTGGGGATTATAGTTTATTTCTGGTGTCATCCCGTTTGTTTTGGTCCACCCCAAGCCATAGGAATATTTTCTCCATAACACCAAGCCTAATGCAACAACTATGAGTAGGTTTATCAATAAAAAAGAGTGTAACTAGGATCACCTGAGTGGAATTATCAACAATCATGTATTTTTCCCTATATTAAATCATTTGACCTATGCAAGAATGTAATATAATTAAAATTACATATAAAATGGGGTCTCTTGCTTCAAGTTAGGAGAAACAAACAGAAACACTTATTGTAAAATATAATATAGGTGTGAAATAGAGAATAGCCTCACCCAATCATGGGAGTGCAAATTTATACACAATTGTTAACAAGAATTGATTAATTAATGTTCACTAGTGGTGAAAAATGGCTAGTGGGAATGAGATACATCCTTTGCAACTATATCTGATAAGGAACGAAGGTACAAAAGTATTGCTCCCTTTTGTTGATCTTGTTAATTAAGACAAGGAAAAAAACTAAAAATAAAATTCTCAAAATTTGGATTTAATAATAGGTCCACAAACTAAATCCGTAGGATCCTAAAAGCTATAGGTAAAAAACCTAAAGTCCTTGTGAGACAGCATCCATGACGAGACAAAACTCATGTCGCTAGATATTAGATTGAAAGTGTAGTGACATCCAAATGCATGAGGTGAGTGATTAAACTAGATGGTCATATTTTTCAAATTGAGGTGAGTGATGGTTATTTTGTCTGTATACCTGCATGAAATATTTGGTAGGTCCATTTCCTTTTGGTTTATATGTGGTCATTTCTTTGTGTCTCAGACACATGAGATTTATTTTCAATCCCATGCTTCATTATTTTCATTTCCTTTCTAAATGTTAGTATGATTCATTTTATCTTTACATATTTTTATATCCAAGATTGGCTCTAATAGGACATAATTTTGCTAGAGAAGAAATCGTGTGCCCAAGGGAGAGATTTGTAGGTTTTTCATGTTGATAGATGGTCAATACTAAGAGGGGGGGGATCAGTATTGTTGACATTTTACCATTCAAACCACTTATTAAACTTTAATCAAAACACTGAATCAACAAGATACAAATAACATGGATTTTATCGAGGAACCCTAATAAGGTAAACCACCAACACCTTTCTATTATCTGCAAAACTTTGTTTTTACAATATACAATAGTTATTTGCAAGAACCCACTTGCTGGAGACCACAATCCCTAAGTTTCTCAGCCACTACTGAATGATGCACCCACACCCTAGTTTCTTCCTACACCTACATACAAGGGTACACCAATACCATGATTCTCTAGCCACTACTGGAAGGAGGATAAATCCTCCTTGCAGGCATGTAGCCTTCCCTAGCATCACCCTGTGACCCTAATTTGATATTATTAAGCTTCCTAGACCTTCTTCAAACCCTGTCTCTAGATTTCTTCACTTGGTCTTCTGTCTTGTTGCTACACGGTAATGGATTGCATAGATACACTTTTCATTCTCTAACTTATGGTGTTCTTCTTTAGATATTAATTATTCACCCACAGAGACCCAGAGACACACCACTTCCTCTTCAATATTTTTTTTATATATTCGTATTAAACATTAATACAATAGCATACCTTTTCAAACAGTCATGTGCTTACAATACTCTAACTCTATTTATGTGCCTTTTGTTAGTCATAACCGACATAACTCTCTTAACCACACCCTTCATAATTATGTTTATGAACATTTAATTCTTTTCAAAATTAAACCTATCTGATATTCTTCCAACAATGGTGTACATTCTCTTCATACTTGCAGGAATCATATTTAAAGATGGCAGGAAATATTTACTACATGTACACACCAAATGAGTTCATGACCATATGGACAATTCATTAAGAAATCATTTTAATCATCTTTAAAATGTTCTCAAAACCTTCTTTCGTGACTTGGATTTCACAATTTTCTTGTTTCTGCAAGCTTCCTTCCGTAGTCGTCATATTTCCGTAATTTTATCGTTCCATAATTCAACTTTTCCATTGGCATTTACTCCTTCCTCTTTCCATACTTTCCTTTCTGCAAGCTCCTTTCCTCATTGGCCTTTCCGCATGTGGATTACGGAAGTCGAAAAACAATATTTCCAGTTTTTTGAGCTTCTATCTTCCCACCTTTCTACTTCCTGGACTTTCCTTTCCGCACTGGAATTTCAGGACTTTCCTTTCTGCATGCAGATTGCGGAAGTTGGAAAACAATATTTCTAATTTTTTGAGCTTCTACCTTTCCATATTTCCGCTTCCGCAATGGTCCTTCCATCGTTGTCTTTCCACGCAAACCGTTCTGCAACGGCCCTCCCACTTTCCTCCTTTTCCGTAATGCAAAAATTAGAAACTCAACTTTTCCACGACTTTGACTTTTTTCTTTCCACAGTTTCACAACCGCACTTCTTTTCTAAACTGTTGATTTTCTTGTAGAACTATTCTTAGCTGTCTGATATCAATCCTTTGTGGAAATTTTCTCCTGTCAACTTTCCTTGCAAATCTCTTATTGACCTTAGATTTTCTGTGGATCTTCATTTTCATCGTTGATCTATTGTGGAATAATTTCAGACTGTCAGATCTATGATTCTTCACATAACTCATCTACGTTCACTATTTCTTTTTTTTAACACTTAGCCAATTTTAATCTGAACATGCAAAATAACATTTTTCTCTTGTTTTGGCAGATTGATATTTCACTCGTGGAAGAACCAAATGAGAATCTAACTTCATGGATGGATGGCTAGTTCACCAAGGAGAAGGATCATGTCATCTTTACATCTTACTGAGACACACACATCTTCTGGAGAACATTTGAAAATAGTCTTCCAACATTTTGTTATGACACTTCTCAGTCTGATCCGATCTGCCTAAAACAGTGTTTTGGTAGGTTCATAACTTCTTCCTTAGCTACTTCCAAGACAATATGAATACATGGTCAGGTAGAGAAAACATAATTCTAGAAGACCGCTATGTGTTGTGGCAATTTACTCTAACCCATGATTTAGGGAATTCATTCTCTTAGACCCTCTTAGACCATTTTTTACTATTTATCCATGCTTTGTCAATTTCCTGATTTTCACCAATTGCCATATTTCTCCAGAATGATGTCACATCATATTCTTTGTAATCATAGAAAATGTCTCTTACTAATTTCTCATCAATTATGTTATTATATGTCATCATATCTTCCATTTCATCATTTATGCTAGGTCATCACTACCTTTGTCTTTCCTTTGACATATACTGAGTTCACCTTTTGTCTTTCACTAAGTTCACTATGCCATCATGTCCTTGGTTATTCCTTTTTCATCACTAAACTTATTTTGACATCAATGACATCTATAATCCATATTTCCAACAATATCCCCCTTTGGCATTGATGGAAACACCTAAACCTTCTCCCCCTTTGACAACAATGACAAAGGATAACCTATTATGCCCTTTGTGGTAACCAACTTGACATAGAATTTTCAATTGTTCAATGTACCAAACCTGATGTTGGGTAAGATATTTGGGTCTAGTCAACAACTCCTTGACCCAATCAGAAACCCATAGTAGCCTAGTTGTCGTCCTCGTTGTCAACCAAATTTCAAATTTTTCAATTGTTCAATGTACCAAACCTGATGTTGGGTAAGATATTTGGGTCTAGTCAGCAACTCCTTGACCCAATCAGAACCCCATAGTAGCCTAGTTGTCGTCCTCGTTGTCAACTGAATTTCAAATTTTGGTAAATTCTTTTGCATAACAAAAATTTTGCATCCATCCAAAAAGTTACAAGATTGCTTATTAAATCTACGAAATATCTTGTGGACCATCCAATCAGTGTCTCCTTTAATTCTATGATGGACTCTAAATAAGGTGATACGGAATTTATAAAAATTCTGCGCACATCATAATTTTTCTTAACCACACAACTCCTCCTAGTGAAAACGTTGTGCGTCGTCAATATGTTTCGACGATCGATATCAATCATTGATTGCAGGTCCAATTTATAGAGATTAGTTTTGAATTTCGCATCTCAACCCCTCTCTTACCTTCCTCACTCTTTTATCAACGAAATCCTCCTTAACCATTCTTGAACCCCTTTCGGTCTCAACCACATGATTTCAAGACTATGATCTATTAGTTTAAATTTAACTCAGGAACATCTTGTTTTGTGAAACTCGATTTCTACTGTAAATATGTCGATCTCAACCATAGATCTATCAAAGATGTATGTTCATTTACGTTCTGTAATCTTTGTTGAATAGATCACTCAAGGGATCAATTCCCTCTTATAAATATTTCCGTAGACAATTTCGATCTCCTGTACTTATATCAGAGTTCGAAGTGCAAACATACAAATGCATACAGATAATTTCAAATTCAAACTTATGGTGATTAGAAGTGAAGGTATAAACACTCAATAGCTTGCAGAGTAAGCTTCATTCTTCATTCTATTGAAATACAAGTACAATTGCTTGCAGAAGCTATACTCTTCACTCCTCACTAATTCTTCTATTCTTTGTCTGGGTATACAGGGTGCTCCCAAAAGACCGAACACCTAGAGTAGCCACTCACACAAACAAATTATAGATCAACACACCGATGTTTTGACGTGGTTAAAACCCTCGATATGGAAATAGCCCATGGCTCCAACCAAATAGCTACTTGGAGCAATTTATTATGTAAAAGAAAGAAAGTTACAAATGAGCTTCTCATAATCGATCAACTATCCAAGGACCCTCCATGCTGTTTAAATAAATATCATGGAACAATTGGGTGTTCTCCATGGATCAAGGGTAGGTATGATCTAAGAGAAGTTGAACTGTCAGATCACTTTATGTCTAGAACATATCGTGACCATTGGTTAGAATATTTACAATTGCATACTAATGCATACTAAAAAAACACACTTTAGCTAATGGATATATTACACAAGTTGATATTAACTAACTCCTACGTGTCTAAATATCCTAACATACCCCCTTAAGAACAACTTGGGATAGGATTGAAGGATTTACAAAAGTGACACTATTAGGAGAAGGAAGGAGGCATTAGATCCTATCCCCCCTTAATGACATGTTCTTGAACTCCTAACATAGATCAAAGTTTAGAAAACTTCGCTTCTGTAAGAGACTTGGTGAAGATGTATGCAACTTTATCATTTGCAGGGCAATCAAGCACTTCAAGAACACGATCATGAACAAGATTTATGATGAAGTGCATATGTATCTCAATGTGTTTGTTGCGTTGATGTAGAACTGGATCTTTGGAAAGCTTAATGGAACTTTAATTGTCGCACCAAAGTGGAGTAGGTTGTTGTTGCTTGAATCCAAACTCTAATAGGATTTGTTGAAGCCATAAAGCTTCCTGACTGGCATTAACTGTAGCTCAATATTCTGCTCATGCAGAAGAAAGAGAAAGAGCTTGTTGTTTCCTACAAGCCCAAGAGACAGGTCTAGATCCCAGACTGAAAACATAACCTGCATTAGACTTTCGATCATCAGGATCCCTGACCCAATATGAATCAGTGAAACCAACCAATAAAGGTGACCCCCCTATGTTTTAATGAATCCCAAACTGAATGGTACCTCGAATATATTGAAGTATTCTTTTTGTTGCTTTCTAGTGACTTTCATGAGGTGTTTGCATATAACGGGAAACATGACCAATTGCAAAGGAAAGTTTAGGATGGGAATGAGTTAAGTATAAGAGACTACCAACAAGCGGATGATACAAGGTTGCATCTACTTCAGGGGAAGTACAAGTGAAAGAAAGTTTGACTCCAAACTAGAAGGGAGAAGGGGCTGGCTTACAATATTCCATGTGAAAGTGACGAAGAAGGTTACAAGCATACTTAGAATGGGAAATAAATATCCCTTCTTTGGTTTGCAAGAATTGAAGACCAAGAAAATAATGCAAATGTCCTAAGTCTAACATTTCAAAAAATTTCTTAAGACTAGATTTCACATGGGTTAAAAGCATAGGGTCACTACCAGTAAGGATAATATCATCAACATAAAAAACAAGTATGATGAGATGGTTTCCTACTTTCTTGGTATAGACATTAGGGTGAGAATGGAATCTAGAAAAACCAGTGTCAAGGAGAAATTTATCCATATTGGCATACCAAGCTCTAGGAGCTTGCTTAAGGCCATATAAGGATTTATCAATGCTACAGACAAGGATAGAGTTATTTTGAACATATCCAGGAGGTTGTTCCATGTAAATTTCCTCCTATAAATCACCATGTAAGAATGCAGACTTGACATCCATTTGATGGACTTCCCAGTTATGTAAGGCTGCAAGGGAAAGAACAAGGAGGATGGAGTTCATTTTTGCGACAGGGGAAAAGGTTTCATTGTAGTAAATCCCTTCAACTTGGGAAAAACCCTTGGCACCTAACATTGAATTAAGTCTTTCAACACTTCCCTCTGATGCATACTTAGTTCTATAGACCCATTTACATCTGACAAGATTTCTTCCTTTTGGAAGAGGTACAAGATCCCAAGTATCGTTCACCATTAAGGAACAATATTCTTCATCCATAGATGCATCCCAATCTGGATTTCCTAAATCTTATGCAAAATATTGTGGATCATGATTCTCAGAAACTTGATCCAAAAGAGAAGAGGCTCACTAAAACTGAGAACGCGTTTGATGTTGATCTCTAGGATCAGCAGCAAGATCGCCAGTTGCTTCACATGTTGAACGGACCCATTGAGGAAGCAATGATGCTGGTGCAACTGGAGGAATATGCGTAGGCAGAGGTGGATTTTCATCCACACTGTCATCAACAGAAACTAGAGTTGGAAATCTGTGAACGAAGTTGGAAGTAGAAGAAGCCACAATCGTCAAATCAGGCTCGCAAGACAAAGATGGCACAACCACCGAGTTATGCTCGTAGACCAAGATATTTCCATCAAACTTAACATCTCTTATAATGATTACATAATTTGAATGTGTTTGAAGAATTCTATAACATTTTACATATTCAAAATATCCAACAGATATGCACTTTTCACTTTTAGGCTGCAATGCTTTTTGTTTTTCATCTGGAATGTGAGCCCATGCTTCACTACCAAACACACAGAAGTGACTTACATCTGGTTTAATTTTACTCCATGCTTCTTCTGGTGTTATACCTTGTAAAGCTTTAGTGGGGGTGCAATTAACTATGCAATTTGCACAATTTATGTAATTTTCACAATTTGAAGACTTAGTCCCTTAGATTGGATCATACAATTAGGCATTTCTTTTAAAGTGCGATTCTTCCGTTCAGCTACACCATTTTGTTGTGGTGTATATGGAACAGTGTGTTGTTGTTGGATTCCTTATTCAGTGTATAAAGTAGTGAATTTTTTTTTAACATATTCTCCTCCATTTTCAGATCTTAACTTTGACCAAATTGTTTTTCAACAAGGACCTTGTAGGCCAAGAACATGTTAAATACTTCGCTCTTAATTTTTAAGAAATAAACCCAAGTGTGTCTAGAGTAATCATAAATGAAAGTTAAGGAATATTTGAAACCAGAATAGGAAGCCGATGGAAGAGGACCACACAAGTCACTATGCACAAGCTCTAAGGGAACCAAGGCGTGTGTCAAAACTATCTCGATGATGTTTTTCGAGTACAAAACTGAAACAAACACCATCCCTACAAGATACCATCAAAAGACCTCTCACCATATTTTATTTACATAGTTTTTAGAATAAGCAATAGTTTAAGTGACCAAATCACTCATGCCAAAGTTTGCTCAAGTTATCACTATGAGCAACAAAAACTGAAGGAAAAGGTGATGACCCAAAGTTGTTAAATNATTCTGATATCTAGGACATGTTGAGGATCTTTAAAATCCTTGATTACAACTTGGTGAGGTGTAAACGTTACAGTTTTATGTTCACCAAAATGAGTGATTTTATAGACTGACAAAACATTGCAGGAAATTCTTGGAACACATAGTACATCACTAAAATGACCATTTTATATTGGAACTATTCTAGATCCTACAACACTTAGAGATCTATCATCACCAACAAGTATTTGTTTGGTGTTACATTCATGCATTGTAGAAAAGATGTTTTGATACTTAGCCATATGATAATATGCTCCAGAATCAATGAGTCATTCATTTCGAGTAGAAGAAGAAGATGCAGTATAAGAATAACCAGAAGCACAAAGTGCATGTCCATGAGAGGTATATTTTGAAGATGAATCTAGGCTGATGTGGTGCTTCTTCATTGTTGCTTCCAAGGATTCCATCTTCTTAAAACACTTAGATTCATCATGATTATATTTCCTGCAATAGTTGCAATGATGCTCAGTCTTCTTTCCTTTTGGATTGGATCATTTATCATTTTTTTAAAGAAGGAGCTGACTGAGAGGGTTTGGGACCCTTGTTTGGCTTATTATTGCAAAAATTTTGTTTCTTCGAAGGCTTGGACTTTTCTTTATGTTGGGACAGTAAGTCTTTCCCAGATGTATTTGCATTGTTAATTATTCCAAAATGAATGAGCTTATCTTGCTCACTAATTAAGGAATCACAAAAGGATTCAAGGCTAGGCTCTTGATAACTACCTACAGTCAAGGATTCTTTCATGGAGTAAAATGTAGATACAAAAACAAAATATGCAGGTCCAAGTTTGGAAAGAATATAATAAATGCATTGTTTGTCTTCTCTCTTAATCTTGCATTCTTAACATAAGGGTCTAAGAGTTTTGTATTTAGATAAATAATATTGAATGCATAAAAAATCACTTGGATTTAAAGAAATAAACTCATTCTCAAGTTGATGACCTCAAATTTCATTATGTTTACCAAACACATATTTCAACTTTTCCTAAGCTTTATCAGGTTCATCAATTCGAGATATATGGAATCACAAATCAGTAGAGATTGGCATCCCAATCAATCCACAAGCTTCATCACATCTATTTTCCCATTTCATTTTCTTATCATCATCAGTGGGTTATGTTTCTTTCCCTGAGGTAATTCTGAAAAGTATCATACTTCATTGAACATCATCCATACGATATTTCCATGAAAAATAGTTAGAACTGGAAAGTAGAATATCACAAGGGGCAGCCATACTATAAAATAATGGCTGAAAAAATAGAAACCAACTATCTAGATGCAAATAGCTCGAAGATCGGGATGTTTAAAAAAAATGGCACTGCAAACTTATTCTATATGATGAAGTTATGCTTGATCAAAGAAAATGTCGAAGATGTCCCGGCCAATAGTGACGTGGCAGACTCATAAAATTGACCAACTAAAAAAAAGAACCCCTTCTTCCCAAGATGAACCTTTGACAATCACTTACAAGAAAGTTGGTTTAAGTGAATCACTTTTATAAAATAAGTGATGTTCACTTTTAAAATAATGGTACTTTAAATAGTGTAGCAATAAACTTAAATGACTCACTTTATTTTATTTTATTTTTAATTTAAGTGAGATGAACTTTTACAATAAAATAACTTAAAAATAGAAATTGCATGCACTATTAAAAAAGTAACTTAATAAGACTTGAACTCAAGACCTATTAAGGAATAAAGCAACTTTGGACCAAGTGAGCTAAGTTTAAAAGGTAAGTAAAAGAAATGAATGAGGAAGGGGGCTATTTTATTTTAACTCTTCTCTCTTGGTCTTTGTGCTTGCTTATTTTTCATGCAAATCACACCACAAACTGGAAAAACAAACAAACAAACAAACAAAAAATCTACGCTACTGGGTTTAGATCTTGTTAGATTACCTAGAAAGCCTGTGTTTTCTCTATGTTTCTGGTTCTCCATGATCACACAAGTTGCATAGCAAAGAGCATACGCAACCGAGAAAAAACCCTTTCCCTCTTTGTTTTTTTATTCATCGTGATCGCTCAAGGTCCATGGAAAAGACCATATTATGCATATAGGGAAGGAAACAATCTGAGACCAAAAAAAAATCTAATAATAAAACTAAGAAAAATAAGAGATCTTTTTTTTATTTAAAAAAAATAAAACAAAACCGTCACTGTAACATTATACCTTCAGATCTGCCGAAATTGATGTTTCTGGATCAAACGGAAACGTTTTTTTTATGAAACAAAAACTATTTCACAATGAAAATGATGCTCTAGACATAATGGAACACCTCCTACAGGCAACAAATGCAGAGAAAATATAGAACCAGAAACACTTTCAAGTTTTCAACAACAACAGTTCAAGATCTAGATCACAACCAGAAGCAGCGCTTAATAAATGCTCTGATACCATGTTTGGGGACATAGGGTACTCCCAAAAGACCAAACTGTTGCACCTGGAAATCCCACATTGCTTATCAGCCTTCATGGGGATTTCGCGTTGCCTTTCAACCTCCCAGAAAGCTTGACTTGAGTCACCTTAGTCATTTTTTTCCATAGCTTAAAGTGTCGGTGCCTTTATTCTTTTTACATGGAGTGTCAACGGTGCTCCTCACAGTGGACCCATAAGCATTGTTTCCCTCTTTCTTTTACAAAAACCCTAGGTTGACTCCTTTTTCATTTCCACCAGGAGCGTCGATGGTCAAAAAATAGGAACAAAGAAGATTCTGGAAGCTTCCATGCGAAAGCCTCCATGGAGTCAATTCATACATGCTTAGGAGAGGTGGAATTCACTTCCCTCACCTTTAGATATCATATCTTATCCATTTTTCAAGTCATCTCATGAGTTCTAGGCCTATAAATGAAGCCTTCATGATGAGAGTCGAGGAGGCCAGAAAAAGCACCCTTATGTTGTTTGTTTGAAGTTTGAATCAGAGGCAAAGTAGTTGTCTTATGGTTGGAGAGATCTTCATAGCTATAGAGGATTGTATATTATTCTTGTAGAGATTGAAGTTATTGACATCAAGGATTTTTGGTTGTACTTCTTTCTCTTTCATAATTAATACAAAGACATTCCCCTTTCCTATATTTGATGTATTGCTTTTAATTAGATATTATCAAATTCCTTGATCATTGATATGAATAATCAATTTATCATGATGCTTTCATCTTGTTTTCTTTTCTTTTGATCTATTTTGTAGGCACTAAACCATTGCAAGAACCTTTTGGAGAGAAGACAAAGAAACCCAAGGTTAAGGTATATTGTATTTCATGTTAGTTAATTTGATTGTTTAATGAAAGGATATGTTGCTGTGTCTTTTTCTTCTATATTTGTGATTTACATTGTAGAGGAACAAACAATGTCCGCATCGATTGAAAATTCTTGATAAAAAAAATTGGCAACTCCGCTGGGGAGACTGTTTGTTATCATAGGGCAGAATTTTGTGATGACCTAGAGCATCCTTCCAGTGTCGTTAATTAGTTTGATCCATGATGACAAATTGGTGACTCCACTAGGAAAGACTTTCATGATGACCTAGAGCAGCCACTCACACAAATAGATCACATATCAACACACCGATGTTTTGACGTGGTTAAAACCCTCGAGAGGGAAACAGTCCATGGCCCCAACCAAATAGATACTTGGAGCAATTAATTATGAAAAATAAAGAAAGTTACAAATGACCTTCTCATAATCGATCAACTAGCCAAGGACCCTCCATGCTCTTTAAATATAGATCATGGACCAATTGTGTGTCAAGACACGGATCAAAGGAAGGTATTATCTAATAGAAGTTGAACCGTCGAATCACTTTATGTCTAGAACATATCGTGATTGTCATATTAGGATATTTACAAATTCATACTAATGCATACTAAAGAAATGCACTTTACCTAACAAATATATTACACAAGTTGATCTTAACTAACTCCTACGTGTCTAAATATCCTAACATCCTCTTCTTTTGTTTCTCCTCCTCCAGTCAACTTGGACTTAGTGTTGATCGTACTATAACATCCTTCTTGTAGTGATTCTTTGACTAATAACCATGGATGGTGAGTTCATAGACTCCCCCTATCATAGTTCTTCTCCTAAACACATTCCTTCTTCAAAGATAAGCTCAAATCCAATTGTGGTAGATGATACCAATTTGTCACCTCTACACTTGTTGTTTAAGTGGCAACTTCATAACATTCTTCTCTTCTTACCAAAAGACATTTTTCAAGTATTAATTGCAATTTTCTGATATTAACTCCCCCTGAACTTATGATCCCTTCTGATGCTCATGATATTTTTAGAATATACATTCAACTTTAGCTCCACCACCATGACTAACTGCTTCTTCAATATATTCATCATGTTGTTACGTCCCCTCTCATACACCCCACAGGGAACACGATCATTTCCACTATATAACCGATGCAGGAGAATCCATCTCTAAGTTCAATATATTCAACTCTGTGTAAATTCTCTTACTTCCTAATATCAGAGAAATTGATTTTGTCAGTGCTCAATCTGACGATCTACATAGAAAAATCTCAAAGGAGATCGAATGACGGAGAAAATTGCAATGAAAATCGACGATCACAATTTGTTCTGCATCGGGGAACAGATCAAAAGCTGAGAAATAACCCACAAGAATCAATGGTGTACAAATCTTGAGTCTATAGAATCAAGGAAATATGGAAATTGCGGTCCCGCATCCCGCATGTGGAATAGACCGTTGTAGAAATAATCAGTTGCAGAAATAGAGGTCGTGAAGACGCATCCTGCATCCCACATGTGGAAAGGAGAGTTGTGGAAGGAAAATTTAACCTGTTAACAGAAGTCTTGGACAGATTTGATCATTTATTACATCACCAATCTCTTCATCTAAGCACCATAACATAATTTAAAAATACATTGAAAGAAACATACATAGATGCATACAATTGCAATTATACAGCAAAAGAAATTCATCAGTTCAACACATTAGGCTTGTTCATCATATTTCATTAAGCAATTACAATTGTAGAGATTAACACAAAGATACTTATCTTTGAAATAATTTTGTTCCATAACCAGCTACGTCACTACAACGTTCCACCCAACCGTAGGCCAATGTGCTCATCAATATCTCAGCAGCACTACCACCCCCGAGCTGGGAATGATTCCCACAAGGAATAAGGAACACTAGAAGACTCACACATAGCCAAGAATACAACCAAACTCATCCAAGCCAACACAGTTGGGTTTATCAAGCTGCAAACAAACAAGCGAATATAGTGTTGGTTTTATCAAGCTAATCAACCAAGCCAACATTCACATTAAGGACTAGCCAAGCCAACTAATAGATGGGTTTATCACACTGCAAAGGAGATGGAAAGCTTGAACTACTAATATAGTGAGCTCAACCACCGAGCTATGGACACCTGCAATAGATCAAGCTTGGATCCTAAAATATCTACTCACCTGACACAAGGAAGCATCCCCTTCTCTGCTACATAGTCCTTTGGGCTATTCCTTCCATTCTAGTGTTGCTCAGGGTGTGAAAAGAAGAAAACCTACCCCTCTAGATCTATTTGTTAGGTTCCTTCCTACACTAGGTTTATCAAGTTGGTTCATATCCAATTCCACTCCAAACCAGTTCAGACCAAGGAAAAAATATGCACACAGAGTAGAACACAATGTCAACACAGCAAAATAGGCTTCCACTCACTTTGTGAGAGAGGAGACCATTGCACAACAACACTGAGGATGGTAACAATAGGAGAACAACCCAGAACAAAACATGGTTTTACAGGTAGGACGAATGCACAGTGCGCATGCACAAAATGGAATAGAGAATCATAAGAATGGAACACAAAATTTCAATGAGAGTTTGATGATCGACTGGGCATGCACAATTATGGGAAAAAAAACTGAAACGTGAAGGGTGGATGATCAAAACGTCTCGTTGCTCCCCAAAATTTCAGGGAAGATGAAAACGTGAGCGCATGAGGGGAATGGGCATACGTTTTTTGGGTGTTTTATTTTGACACATGGATTTTCCCCAAAGGCTCAAGGTTAAACATTCCCCCTCCCTGTTCGTTAGGAAATCATGCCTCCATCTCATTATTTGTTGTATTGACATAGCTGGTTGTGGGTTTTTAATTAAATTGCATATTTATATGATGTCCAAAATTATAGTGTGTCAACTAGCACAAAATACCATCGGCATCGATTTTAATCGCCAAAACATAAAATGCTGAATCAATAGTGTGGATTTTGCCTTTAGCTCCACACCATGATTAATTACAATATTTACATCATATATATCTAATGCAAATGGGGTCAAACCGGGGTGTTACATTCCCCTCCCCCTTCAACAGCACTGTCCTCAGTGCTTTACAAAATTGAACAAAGATGCTACGCTGGTACCACCCTTAGTGCTTCATAGAATTGAACAAAAATGAATGTGCCAATCGCATGGAATCCTCCATCTCCCATGTATCTTGTTCAGGACCGTAGTGCTCCCATTGCACCTTTACTTGCCCTATGGCTCGATTCTAGAGCATTATGACCTTCATGTCGAGGATGTGCATTGGCTTGATTTGGAATTATCCCTTGGGTTCCTCTTGAATCACATCCCAATTTATCACATGGTTAGGATCATGTACATATCTCTTAAGCAAAGAAACATGAAAAACATTATGATCCCTAGTGCTATAAGACAATGCAAGCCTATATGCAACTATCCCTATTCTTTCAAACACTTCAAATGGACCATGGTATCTAGGTGATAGCTTGGCACAACTTCCAAGCTTCAAGTAACTCTTCTTTTCCCTCACTTTGAGGTAAACATGATCCCTAACACTGAACTCTTTGTTCACCCTATGCTTATATGCATAGCTTTTCTGGTTTCCTTGGGATACTTTCAGATTATGCCTAATCTTTACAACATCCTGCTCCATCTCCTTGAGCAATTATGGACCAAGCACAACCCTGTTAACTGGATTATCCCAAATCACTGGTGTCCTACACCTCCTTCCATGCAAAGCTTCATATGGACTCATCCTGAAGGATGCTTGTTGTCCATTGTTAGAAGAAAAATCTACCAAGTGTAAATAATCTTCCCACTTGGTTGGTTTGTCCATCACATACATGCGAAGCATGTCTTCAGGAACTTGGTTAAATCTCTCTATCTGCCTATCAATCTAAGGATGGTGGGCAGTGCTGAAATTCAACTTTGTACCCAAATCTACAAACAATCCCTTCCAAAAATTAGAAGTGAACTTGACATCTCTATCAGAGACTATTGCCTTAGGAAATCCATGCAATTTGAAAATATCCTTCATGAAGATCTTTGCAATGTCATCAGTCCTATGTGTAGACTTAACTAGTATAAAATGTGCTTTCTTTGTCAACTTGTCCACCACAACCATGATGGAATCATGTTGTCTCCAAGTCATTGGAAATCATGTAATGAAATCCACGGAAATAAATTCCCATTTCCATTCTCGAACTGGAAAAGGATGCAACAAACCTGCTGGGTGTTGATGCTCAACCTTCACCTACTGACATTTCATCCACCTTGAAATATATTCAGCCATGTCCTTTTTCATTCCTAGCCAAAAGTATTTCTCTCTAGCTATAGCAATTGTCTTCTTATATCCTGGGTGCCTAGAATATGGAGCTTGATTGATCTCATCCATAACAAACCTCCTCAAATATGTTACATTTGAAATTTAAATTATGTTCTTATCAGTAAGGAGTCCATCTTCTTCTAATTTATATCCCTCATACTTCTTTTCAAGGCTTTGTTGTTGCAATTTGTCCTTGACCTATGCATACAATTCATCTTCAGCGACATGATTAACAATCAGCTACCTCAACTTCAATTGGAAAATAATAAGAGATTCCACATGCATTTCTTGCACCTTATTGTTCATTGCATCAACTACCTTATTCTCTTTTCCTTTTATGTGTTTGATTTCAAAATAAAACTCACATAAAAACTCCAGCCATATAGCTTTCCTAGCATTTAGAGTAGGCTTATCAAACAAATACTTTAGTCCACAATAGTCTGTCCTTAGCTCA
This sequence comes from Pseudotsuga menziesii, assembly GCA_001517045.1. NCBI lineage: Eukaryota > Viridiplantae > Streptophyta > Pinopsida > Pinales > Pinaceae > Pseudotsuga > Pseudotsuga menziesii. The sequence goes on from LPNX011113130.1 coordinate 161,311, forward strand.
AATATTATGCCCATCAAGTAATTCCTCCACATCTTGACAGCATGTACTATAGCTACAAGTTCCAGATCATGAGTGGCATAGTTCTTCTCATGTTCCTTCAACTTTCTTGACTCGTAACATATTACGTGGTTGTCTTACATAAGAACTTCTCCAAATCCTTGACCACATGCATCAGTACACATCACAAAATCTTTCTTTAGGTCTGCAACTTTCAAGACTGGTACACTTGTGAGAAGATTCTTCAATTGCTGGAAGCTTTCTTCACACCTCGATGTCCATTCAAAATTTACCCCCTTCCTTTGAAAAGAAGTGATGGCATGTGCAACCTTAGAGAATCCTTCAATGAATTTCCTCTAGTATCTTGCAAGTCCCATAAAACATCTTACATCTGTCACATTTCTTGGAGTAGGTTAATTAATTATGGCTTCAATCTTGTCAGGGTCCACAGATATACCCTCTTCTGAGATAATGTGACCCAAATACTGAATTAAATCTTTATAGAAGTCACACTTGCTCAACTTTGCATACAATTGATGCTCCCTAAGCAATTGTAATGTTAATTTCAGACGCTTTTCATTCTCTTCATCATTCTCAGAATAAATAATAATGTCATCAAGGAAAACAAGAACAAACTTGTCCAAATACCTGTTGAAGATACTATTTATAAGGAACATAAATGTAGCTGGTGCATTTGTGAGACCAAATGGTACCACTACAAACTCATAATGTACATACCTTGTTCTAAAGGTTGTCTTATGAATGTCTTCATCCTTGATTCTCACCTAATGGTAACCAGACCTCAAGTCAATCTTGCAAAATACCTTTGCTCCTCTCATTTGATCAAAGAGGTCATCAATTCTAGGAAAAGGATATTTGTTCTTCACAGTGACTTTGTTCAGTTGTCTGTAATCAATACACAATTTGAGTGTACCATATTTCTTCTTCACAAATAGAACTGGTGCTCCCCAAGGAGACACACTCGACCTGACATACTTATTCTCCAACAACTCTTGCAACTGCATCTTCAACTCTAGCATTTCTGGTGTACTCATACTGTAGGGTTTCTGGGACACTAGTGCCTCTCCTGGCACAAGCTCAATTGTGAAATCAATGTCTCTCTTTTGAGGAATCCCTAGAATCTCATCAGGAAAAACATCCTTGAATTCCTGCAACACATGAAAGTCCTCCAACCTAGGAGTTTCATTCTCTGTTTCTCCATAATATGAGCTGCATACAACTAGAAACCCTTCCTACAAAAATTATTCAACTACATTGCTGAAATATGCCTCACTGAAATCACCTTTGGAATGCCTCTTACAACTATTGGGTTCCCTTCTTCATCCATGCATTCAAAATTATTATTAAAGTAGTGGAGTTTTACCCTATGAGATTATAACCAATCCATTCCAATGAGAACATCAGAGGAACCAAGTGGTAGAACATTTAGATCTACACAAGTGACCAATCCATTCATCACCAATGGGAATTTCTCTACCACTTCACTAACCTTTCTCTTAGTTCCAGTGGCTAGCTAAACTAACCACAATTTGTTATGCTTTACTTTCTTAAAAGAACAAATCTCCACTACTCTAGGATCAATGTAAATGTGAGTGGAACTAGGCTCAGTCAAAATGGAAACAGATTGCTCAACAATTTTACCTGCAACTTCAACCACAGTTGACTGTTGATCTTCTTGGCGGTCCTCCAGTGCTACGTAGATCCTAGGGACAACCCTTGCTACTTGACCCACTGTTTCTACCTCTTGAATGTTGTAATACGGCCTTGCATTCTCATTCTCAAGTGGACAATACCTACACAGGTGGGGTCCTCCACATTTCCAACATTGGAGTGGTTCTCTGTTCTATTGTAAATCTCTTGGATTTTCTCCCACCACTCTAGCTGGCTACTTTTCAACTTGGGATGGCTGCTTCTGCTGATTCCTGAAGTTAGAAAGTTTGAAACCTTTCTTCCTTTGGTCAGAATTCTCATTCTTTTGTCCTTTCATGTCTTATGATAATGATGTTTTCCTTTTCTTTGCTCATATAAATACTTAGCTTTCCATATCGCTTCTTCCAGAGTTCTAGGTTCATAAAACTCAATTCTGTCTTTGTAAGACTGAGGCAATCCACTCAGAAAACAATGTATTTTTACATTTTCATCTTTGATGTACCTGACATACCTCAATACCTCCAAGAACTTGTTTGCATACTTTTCCATGGTTTGTTGTCCCAATCTCAGCTCATGGAACTCTTTGATCTTATCATCATAGTACCTATCAGAGAGGTACTTCTGCTTGAAATACTTCTAAAACTGTTTTCACACAATATTCCTTTCATTAATCTTCTTCACTTGCTTGAAGTTCTCCCACCATATGGATGCTCTTCCAATCAAATTGAACATGGCTACTCTAGCCTTCATGTTTCCCGAGTAGTCTTGGACATGGAAATATTTCCTCATCCCAAGAAGCCAAGCTTCATCTTCTTGACCATTCTTTATCTCACCATTGAAGGTAGGAGGCCTTGTCTTCTTAAATTCATCACATGAATGGTTCTGGTAGAGCCTCTTTCTCTTATTCTCATGAGAAGAAGAACTTGAATGACCAATGTATCCTTCATAGTCAGATGACCCACTAGGAGACCTCTTTCTTCTTCTAGTAGTGCTCTTACTTTCTTCTAGTCTCACTATCTGTTCCCTAGAATTCATCTTCCTCTGAATTTCTTTCAAACTTTGTAGCATGGCTGCATTCAGCTGATTTTGCTCCTCTAGTGCCTTAACCAATCTTTCATTATACTCCCAGTGACTTTGCATCTCCACCCTTAGGCTTCTTATGGTGCCGGCAAAATATGGAGGAGTATCTTGAAACCTCCTCCCATTAGAGTCTTTCTTAGCATTTCCAATTCATACATTTTCCCCCATAGCATATTCCTCGTATTCATTGGGGTTATGTGCATCATCGCACATGTCGGTTCTCATGGCTCAACCAAACCAACTTTACCAAACTGCACTATCTGGAATGATTCCCTTTTTGGGTGACTATAATTTTGCAAAATGTGTTAATAAACAAAATTGTTAGATAATTTCAAAATTGAAACCACTTACCCACTACCCATGGCAATTTTCCTTGTTATGTGACTAACAATATTTTGAAACCATTTACCAACAGCTCTATTAACTATTCAACTTGGCCCATTTAGGCCATAGCACTGCAACCAGCAGCTTTGATACCACACGGTCATGTCCCCTCTCGTCCATGCGAGAGGGAACAAGATCATTACCTCTATCTAACTGATACAAAAGCTTCCAGCTCAAAGTTCAATCTATTCAACTCTGTGTAAATTCTCTTACTTCCCAATAGCAGTGAAATTATTATGTCAATGCTCAATCTGACAATCTATGAAGAAAAATATCAGAGGAGATCGAACGGTGGAGAAAATCATGACGGAAATAGACGGTCACAATTTGTTATGCATCTGGGAATAGATCAACAACTGAGAAACAACCCACAAGAATAACCGGTGTAGAAATCTTGAGTCTATGGAATCGTGGAAATATGGAAATTGTGGTCCCACATTCCACATTTTGTATCCCGCATGTGCAATAGACCGTTGCAGAAATAATCAATTGCGAAAATAGAGATTGTGAAGCCACATCCCGCATGAAGAAAGGAGAGTTGTGGAAGAAAAATTTAACCTATTAACAGAAGTCTTGGATAGATTTGATCATTTAGGCCATCACCAATCTTGTTGAGGTTATAGCATCAGCAGTCATTCTCCAGTCTTGTAATATTAAGATAGTAGGCTTGTGTAGTCCTATGAATATCCTCATATGATTGAGGTGGTGATGTGGTAAATTCTTGTGAGTAATTTCAAGACAGTAGGCTTGTATAGTCCTATGAATATCCTCATATGTTTGAGGTGGACAGTAGGCTTGTGTAGTCCTACAAATATCCCCATATGATTGAGGTGGACCATAGGCTTGTGTAGTCCTACGAATATCCTCATATGATTGAGGTGGATAGTAGGCTTATGTAGTCCTAGGAATATCCTCATGTTATGAGGTGGTGTACTTTACTATGTAAAGTAGATATACTATGTGATGTATGGCTAGTCATGGTCAACAGGTGCTACAAGTCTCCTTTAGGGATTAGTTACCCTTAGAGTGATTAATTTAGCATATGACTATGTGACATGGAGAAATACATAAGATCATAGGTTCAGAAACGATCTTATGAGTATGATATGATTAATTAATGAAAACAAACATGGACCATGCAGAGATATTTAATATAAGCACATATAGAGAGAGAGAATTTGAATTGCAGTTATGGTAAACAAGTTCAGTTAATTAAGGGTTCAACTCCTTAATTTATGAAAATGGTTATTAGAAATAAACACTGATTGAGATGCATTAGTTCTATTCAATTACATTCAGTTATGTTTAGTTACATTCAGTTCAACTCAATTACATTCAGTTCAACTCAATTAGAGTTAGTTAATTAATGGAAGGCGCATATCTTCGTGTGGAAGATAATTATGGAGTTCGATCTTAACACCGGATCAGTATGGGGTGCATGATTAAAAATGGATCAGTGTTCTAAGTGTTAACAAGTTGTTTCTACATGCAACCATTCTATTTTTGTTGTAAAAACTAATTTGACTTGTTATTAAAGTGCTATGCACTTGGCAAGTTAGATACGGTGTTCCATTCGATCTCCACTCTCTGGTGCTCTCTATGAAAGCAATCTGCTATTGTGTTGTAATCATTATTTGCTACTAATCTATCATAATCGAAGATCATTTGCTGGGTTTCTTATGCTCTGAATCAGTAGAGGGTTTTCCCATGTTATATCATGTGTTCTATGGTTTGATTTATGTCTTTGGATTATTAATGAGTATTGATGAGATTTATATGCAATGTTATTATGGGATAAAGTTTTAAAGTTCAAGTTTCTTCATATTTTTCTCAATCACTAACATGGTATTAGAGAAAGGGCATGCAAGAGATTAGTTTGCGTAAGCAACTAAATCCTACGTGATCTTGAGAAGTATTGAGCAAAGAGCTTGCAGCCAAGGCATCGATCTCCATCCAACCGAAACACCAATTTTAAGACACTTCCAAATTGAAGGCAAGAGTGTGAATCATTCTTGAGGAGAATGATCTAGATGTTTAATTGATCTCAGTGAGTGAGGACTTTTTATGCAAGGTGAATTAAAGAGCAAATCAAGATACATAATTTCTATCACTTTTCAGGAGACAAATTTCTGCGAAGACGATTTGATCAATATGTGATGAATCAGACAAAACGGCTGAAAACCCACTTCTGAAATTGGCCAATTTATCTTAATTGTGAGAATATTTCACAAATACACCACTATTTGAGAGATACAATCAGGTATTTGAAGATTAAATTATCAGAATTCCTGTTATGGCCATTTTCCCAAAGTGGACAAATTGATGGAACAACCCCAAGATCTATAAGTTGGATATTATCACTATTCAATGGATCTTGTGTATAATGAGAGCCTCATATAGTTGAGATCTCATCCAAAGAAGAGGATGATCATTGGAAGAAGTTTTTCTTTGAAAGGAAAACATTTGCTTCAGGTTGCATGAGATCCAGTTTCTCCATGTTGTAGATTCGCTACCTCCTGTGTGCACTCAAATTTGCAAAGAGATCAAGACCGATGGACTACAGTATTCTCTGCAAGGAAGCAGAGATCAAGATGGAGCATGCAAAACAATAAAAAGATAAGTACCCAAATTTTTTATTATATGTTATTTATATCTATATGCTTTTGAATTTTTTCATTACAGTCATATAGAGGATGCATGATTGTTCATTAGATATGAATATAGAGCATGCATGATTATTTTATTAAATATGAATATAGAGGATGCATGATTGTTAATAATATATTAATATAGAGCATGCATGAATATTTTATAAAATATGAATATAGAGCATGCATGATTATGAATATAAAGGATGCATGATTGTTTCATAAAGATATGAATATAGATTTCCATGCTTGTTTCATAAATATAGAGATGCATGATTGATTCATAAGATATGAATGTTGGGCTGCATGATTATTTAATTATCATATGCTTTTATAAATCAGATTTTGTTTTATCACAATCTGTATTCATGGACTTGGAATTGTGTTTGGCATATACATTGTTGTTCCTATATTTATTGGAATTTTATCAATATCACGAGTCCAAATTTTGTGAGATGATATAAAGGCTGATATAAGACTTATGTAGGACTGATAAAAGGCTGAAAACATCATTCATAAGACATGAGATTTATGGCATCATGATTGTGTCACAAACTGTGAACATAAGATTAGATGATTGGCTGGATAGAGGGATTCATTATTACCTCATGAGATATGAACATTGGGTTGTATATTTATTTAATAAAATGAATTTTTGGAATGATATAGGGCTACATATCAGAACATAAGATTATAATGGGTTATGATAAATTGGTTGGTCAATATTTGTACATAACGAAGTAAATCTTTATCAGTATATTGAAAGTATTTCATGTGAATAAAATTAACGAGTATGAAATGGTTCTAACCATGAGAATAATTTGTATTCTATGGAAAATTAATATTCCTTTACCTAAAAGTAAACAAGGACATGAATGTGGAGTCATTATGATGGCTGAGCCTAGAAGAGAACAATTCGGAAGGTTCCTATGTCTCTTGGAAAGCAGACAAAATAGATGGATTAATTATAGATGTGAAGACTCCTGAAGATATTCTATCTTATTTAAATTCATGTGTCAAATAATATCTTCATATATATATGAGCATGAGTCTCCGTGATGGAGGGCGCATATTGTGATTCTCACATTTACATGGTGATAGGGAGTTGCTAGTCTCACTAGCTCCTGAAGAACCAGTGTAAACCAGTTGGTGTACCTCCTATAAAAAAGGAGATATGCTTAATGCTCATATTCAGAAGGAAGCCTAGAACTATATTCAAGAATCTTGTTATGATTCTTATGATTAGTGGTGTGGCAGTCACTAAACAAATATTTTCCTCAGTTAAGAGAAAATGTGCAGTAAAAGAGCCTAAAGAGTTTCAGGATGATGGACTACAAATCCATGGCCACACATATGAAGGTAAATATGAAATTTTATAATTCTTATTTCATATTTGGAGGATCTCAAGTTAGTTGAGATGTATTTGGTTAGTCACAGGTCCCAAGATGTGTTATGTTCCTTGCAGTTTGTACATAGGCATGTACAAAACATGTGTTGTGATACCTACTTGGTACAAGTGTATGTGGACTCATATATGTCTTGATCAGTAAAAGAGAGTTTTAAATATATATGAAATCTAAATAACATAGTGATCGAGGAAGAACACATGTGTTTCTATAGATAGATCATGTTGAAAAGCAGTAAAGCTTTTGAGGGTTCTAGTCGATTATATTTGAGACATGTTACATATTCATAGATGAGCAGCATTTCCAGCATTCTTATTTAGCTTATGTCTAGGACAAGCTTGGTATAGTACATAATAACTCCTCTAGTTGAAGAGGTAGTATTGATGTGTCTTCATGGGAAACAATAGATAAATTCCCCACCAGTTAGTCATTGTACATGACTTAGGAAGCCAAGGGCTATGATAGCTAGTGGAGAGAATCCACATGAGAACAGACATGGTTAAAAGTCGCAAAGACGATTTATAGTCTAGACTATTAGAGAACAGTCAAAACCTCTTAGAGAGGTATTTGAGGTGCTGCTAAAGAGAAGGATCACTAAGAAAGTGATCATGACTTGAATAACATCACAAAGAATGACAATCTCACAAAGAACTTCTCCAAATAACAGAAGATTCAAGAACTCAACAAATGTTGAAGAGTGAAAGAAAAGATAAGTCTTTCTTTTTGCATGTTATTACACATTTGTTGCATAATGTTGTATGTGATGGATTTAAAAATCCATGGTTTCTAGTTTAGAGAAAATTTATTCTGGATTGGATCCAAATGATGCTACTTTGTGTAAGTAGTTGGTTGGTCTTTCAACAGACCTGTTGTATTTTATGATTACTACTAAGCATATGTTTGAGTACCTTTGAGTTACATTAGAATAGGATATTTATTGTATTTGATACATGGCAGACCTATTATTTGATTGTGTTATCCAGCTATTGTTTTATCCTGAGATAAGCGATGTCACTAGTACAAATGATCAATTTTGCCACGGCAAAAATGTGGCAATATCCACGGAAAAGCGTGGATATTTCCATGTCTAAGTGTTTTTTTTCCTGTGGCATTCATTTCGTCGCAATAGCAACGACCCGTTAATTGCGTGGCAAGAGCGACGGGACTACGTCGCAATTGCGACGGCCCTTCCTAGAATGAAAAATCCCATACCCCAATACTTGCGATGGTACGACGTCGCTATATCGACGAGTGAGCGTCGCTATATCGATGAATAAGCGTCACAAAGTTCCACGAGGAAGCGTCGCTATATCGACGAGTAAGCGTCGCAAAGTTCCACGAGTAAGCGTCGCTATATCGACGAGTCAGCGTCGCAAAGTTCCACGGAATTCCGTCGATATAGAGACGGTATCTGTAGTTTTAAAAAAAAATATTGTCATAAGTGGTTAGGGTCACAAACAATATTTCCAGTTTCATTTAGACATCTTATTTTGCCAGAGAAATACCCACCTCCAACTGAGTTGCTAGACTTGCAGCCACTTCCTGTGTCTGCATTAAGAAATCCCTCATATGAAGCACTTTATCAACAGTTTAGACACTTCGATCCTATTCAAACTCAGGTATTTACTGTGCTTTATAACTCAGATGATAATGTTTTAGTTGCAGCACCTACTGGTAGCGGTAAGACTATCTGTGCTGAGTTTGCTTTACTACGATTGCATCAAAAAGGCACAGACAGTGTATTTTGATGTGTCTATATTGCTCCTATAGAAGCTCTTGCCAAAGAGCGATATCGGGATTGGGAGCAGAAATTTGGCAAAGGATTGGAACTGAAAGTAGTTGAGCTGACAGGTGAATCTGCAACTGATTTGAAGCTCCTTGAAAAGGGCCAGATAATAATAAGCACACCAGAGAAATGGGATGCTTTGTCTCAGAGATGGAAACAACGCAAACTGGCTTGAAAGGGAATGGTTCTATCGACGTTTATAGATGGGCAATAACAGTCAGTAATAATCTATAATCCATCCATATCACTAAGTCTCTATTAAAGACGTGGGCTTATTTATTATATTTCATGGCAAGAGATTACTGTGGGAAGTGCTTGAGGTGAGGGGCAGCAAATCCTTTCCCCATTTGTGGCATGGAATCTTATTATAATCGTGGGAATCATTACTATTGAAGAGAGAGACCCATCTCTTCATTGGGGGTAGCAGCGTAACCTTTCTTGAGGGCTCATCAAATCTGGGCAGCAATCTTCTTTAACACTACTGTGGTCATTAATTGGAGCAGCGTTATCTCTTACAAAATCATGATCTTTGCCTGAGCAGCTCATGATCTTTGCCTGAGCAGAAACCTATCTTAACCAGATCGTGACCCTTCTTGAGAAGCCAAGTTATTCAGTAAATGTTGTGTGACCAATTGTACAGGCTGCCAAGAATTGCAGAAGTCGTGCTCT
>LPNX011113136.1:0-46675 GCA_001517045.1 Pseudotsuga menziesii
AGATTGTTTATTTCTATTGCATATTGGAGAAGATTGATTTCTGGAGTCTAGCTGTCTGTTGTGGTACCCCAAGCCATAGGAATTTCTCTCCGTAACAGCGGCTTCTGAAAAGTGATGTACATTTACATTTTACACTATACATCTTTGTTTAAACTGCATTTTTTCTTTTCTCACACAAAATGCTTAATTGATATAGTTTTACCAAAAAATGAAGGAATATCCCAGAGCAGTTTTCTAGATTGAAGGAAACGGAGCTTTAATGTCCAACGATGCATGTCATACGCCTTGTTTGTTTTAATTTTCCTTTCTTTTAACGAGAAATGCTTTATTTCAATGTACAGGAGCGACAAAAAAGAAAAGAAAGAAAAACAAAGATTTGATCCAAATAGTCGTTGGAAATTATGCCAGATATTAATGATCAGATCTAAACTACTCTAATAGTAATATAGCCTTATTTCCAGTGGCATTTCCTTTCAGCCAGGTTAGTAATCCTCTTTAGCTTACATTTTTCTCGGGAATTTCCTTTTAGAGAGTACCCAGAATCTGCATGGCTATGAGACCCAGAGCGTCGTCCACATGTGTTACATGATCGTTAAAAAAGAAGACCGCCTTCGCCGACCATCTATGTTAATGTTGCCTCTGGATAATGTACTGTTAAGTGAACTACATGGAGCCTGACATTGATCAAATTGCTTATTTGAGGCATACCGATTAGGATTTCTGCTAAATCCTTTAGTATTTTCATAGACAGGTGAAGGTCCCTCATTATTCTTTGGAAACCGATAACATGCCTGTTTGCTGTTACTTTTATCACATTGCACCTCATTTGGGCCATGTATTTTCATAGCTATAGCTACTCTCCGTTGTGGTGTCATATACAAAGAATGATGTTTCTTTGCATCAGAGGGGTGATCGGAGTTTTTCATATGAGATGGCATTTCCAATTTCTGCCAACAAGGTTTGGCAGCATAGGGTCTCTTACTTTTTTTAGCTGAAATTTGATGCGTTGAGATCGGTTCTTTTACTCTGAGATGAGGTTGATGTATATACAGGCCCAGACTCTGAAAAAATGGATGCTTAAGTGATTCAGCTACGGTTGGCCTCTTGTTTGGATCCCAGGAACAAAGTGAAGCGATCAGATCAATGGCTCCGGGGCTTGCAGTTGGTATCAGAGCCGAAATTACATGGCTGTCAATGAACTGTGGAAATCGATACTTCAATGAAGCTGCAAGCCTTAATCCTTGGGGCCATGTTTGCTGATTAGGGCTACCAATTACGCTGCATATTTTGAATATCTGATCTGCTTCACAAGATCCGGGGAAAAGAGGACAAAGGGTAAAAGGTTCTACCATTATTACACCCATTGCCCACATATCAACAGCTGAGCCATACGAAGGCGACCAGAGCATAACTTCAGGAGCGCGATACCAACGTGTTGAAACATATTTTGTAAAAGGGGATTGTGAGGAGACCTCTTGCACTTGACCAAAATCAGCAATTTTGATAACATCTTTGTTCAGTAACAGATTTTCAGGTTTAAGATCACGATGAAAATATCCTTGTTGATGCATATACGTGATAGCTTCAAACAGTTGGAAGCACCATTTCTGCACTTCAGATTCTGGAAAAGGATTGTCGCTGCGGCCTTTCATTAACTCATACAAATTGCATTCCATGCACTCAAAAACAAAATATAAGTTGTTATTTTGTCTGACTGTGAGCGGGCAAATCTCACCGATTAAAAAATTCGCCAGCAGCCGGTGCAGAGCTCCCAAGGAATTGTGAGAACCTAGGTGCCTATAAACGTGTAGTTATGTTTGAGCCTTACCCTTCGTCAGTTCGAATTCAAAATCTTGGTAGCCCTGTAAATATATATCTATTGGCATCCTGCAACATGTTACGGTCAATTACTAGCGGAACTACTTCTCGTAAATGAAGCTTTAGTGACAGCTGGCTCCGATGGTACTATTATGACGTCATGTTGCCACATGTCAGCTCAAATCTAGATACCAAATTCCAAATTTGACATCATCTTCTATCCACCAATTAGTTGTTTACAAAAATAGCTTTTTAACAAAATTAAAAAAAATATTTTACAAACCCCTAAGTCATACTTTGCAAAACAAGTTTTAATTCTTTATAGATGACTCAAAAGGCACCAACTAATACCAAAGTCAAAGGAGTTTGACTTAAGATCAATTACAATATACCTGCCTGAGGCAGGTATAATAACATTAAACCTCTATTTGAACAATAGGAAACATGGACACAAAATAACTAGAGATGGGAACCAAGTTTATTCCTAGATGATGACATACATGAGAGGATACACCACTATAACACTTTATCTTCATTTAAACCATCCTCTTCTTGCAAGTTATGCAAACAGTCAAATAATACAACACTGGTTAATGAGTAGCTCTCTTACCATGGAGCTTCCCAAAACCCTACTGGCAATCGAAAGAAGGATTGTAAAACATAGTAAAATGTGTTGGGTAAAGTGAAAAAAACAACAACGGTAAGGACTAATATGCTGGCCAATTGTTTCCCACCATAAACATCAGGAAATTCAACATGATAAATGGGATCGAAAACTTTGCAAAGTGGGCTCTTTCTCATCCATAAAATTTTAGAATAAGGTTATGGAAGTCAAAACCCTTGCAACGTTAGGCCCTCCTTATGTTTACCACACTTTAGAGCAAGGTTAGGACTAGTTTTTAGTGCTAGTTATTTCTTTAAGGGGGAAGGGGAAAATTTAAAACTATATCCATGAACAAGCCATTCCTTAGAACACCTATAATCGAAAGGAAAACCTGCAGTAGAAGAAAAATGGAGTTATCGTAATGCTAAGTAAGTGGCCAAATTAATCTCTGTGTGGTAACCACCTAAAAACAAACAAACATGTACCAAAATACTAAACATTTAATCATCGAACCACTAGATGAAGAGATGAGAGTATAAGTCATTTTACTCTTCAAAAATATATTTTACCTAGTAAGCCTTTAGTATAAAAAATATATATTGTGTGTAAATATTGTTTACAGTTTTTAAGTTCATTACAAATGGTATTAGAGAAGAGTTATAATGATCAAACCTAATGGGTCATCAACATTATAATCAAACATAAAATATTTTAGAGAAATAGTAAATTATGGATTTGCATAAATTAATAAAACAAATATTCGCTGCACACAAAACATTACCAATGGTTGGACCAGAACGAATCATGGAGGAAGAGCCCATACCTTAGGGTATGCCGGTACTAGAAAATGCAAGTTTATACGTCGAATTGGAGGAAAAACTTAACCCTGAAATACAATTAGAAATGTTAGAGACTATGAGGATTTTGAAGAATGACTTAGATATACTTAAGGCAGAGAATGTTAAACTAATGAATGCCAAATCAAATCATGAGGAAATCAAAGGATTTAAATTTAAAAATTTTAATAGACCAAGAAACAAAGGAAAATAATGGTCAGAAAGGTTTGTAGTACGGGAAAGAAAAGAAAGTACAATACTAAGAGTTGAAGTAGCGAAGAAACTACTGACAATATTCAAATTATCTCTAGTGGTTTAAAGAAAAATGACGAAGAAAAATATATGAAACAAAAAAGAAGATCTATGGAACTACAAGGGATATTTAAGAAATTAAAACCTCCAATGTTTGATGGGGAATATGAAGAGGCTATGGAGGCTTGGTTATTAAACATTAAGCATTATTTTCAAGTCTATAGTTATGACGACAAATTCAGGGAACTTCTAACTATTTTCCAACTGAGCGTGAAAGATTCCCTTTGGTGGCTCGAAGCGAAACGAGTAAACAATATATGCAATAAGGAGTTAAGTTGGAATTTTTTTAATAAACTATTTAGAAAAAAATAGATGTCAGAATGATATTATGATGAAAAAGCCAAAGAATTCAATGACCTAATGTTGGGACAGTTAACTATGGAGGATTTCTTAAAGAAATTTGTCAATCTACAATGTTATGTACCATAGATGAAGGATGAGAAGGAAAAAGTATATCAGTTTATTACTTTCCTACCTCAGACTTATAAGGATAAAATTGAATTAGACATGCCTAAGACCATGGATAAAGAAATTCAGAAAGAAAAAATATGCTACATTTTTTTAAACAAAGATCTGAACTAAGTATGTGTTGACACAAATTTGTCGATAGGGGTTCACACTCTTTCGACACCCCTAAACACTGCTATCTCCCTGAGCACTGACCTAGACAAATTTTACCCTATACAGAAACACCTACGAAGCAGATGAAGTCTCACCCGAGATGTTTGAGGGAGAGGTGCAGGAACCAAGTTTCCATAGTAAGGAGGAGGACTTATGCACCTATTTCTCACTATTTCCTTTCTGTCATGATATTAACCATAGATTTAGGTGAGTGTTTTAACATAACTTATTCATATATAACCACATCAGAAACCATTCACATTATATCACATGATTATATTCATTCATAAACAGATTGACAAATATGAAACCATCTAGTATGCAGATACATCGCATCATTCAAGTACATAAATCATACTGTAGAATTATCTCATTTATATCACATCATTAAGAATATAAAATCAATAAAACAAAAAACATAGAGTTTCCAACATCATCTGCACTTGTCATATTACTTTTGGATATCAAAACAAGTTTCCAAAATACATTCTTAGGTTCGCAAGATAGAACTGAAATATCAGACACACAGATCACTCATCCACATATGTCAAAAAAATGGTATAAGATAAAATCATATATTTTCTATCCTCCCTATCTCCTACTACATTTCTAACTCTATATATAGGCTTGCGCCTTTACAAAATGGTCCACTTCTAACTACTTTCTAACTACTTGGACCATAAAATAAAAAATAATGACCAGACCAACTCTCTATCGACTTCTCCACCTTGTGCACCATTCTTCGACTTGAGCACCATGCGCATCCATATCATCTACCAATATACCCCCAACACAAACTTGTGGCTCATCCTTGAGCCATGTCAACTGGATATTGTGTGTACATTGATCTTTTCCTTGAATTTTGCATATTATTTTTGGTATCGTTCAGCTGCTTCTTTCACCTGGGTAGTGATTGCTACACATTCTTCCATGTCTTATTCAACCAAATGATCTATGAAATTTTCCATTACCTAAGTGGAAGCTTGTTAAATGCAGTCGAGTGCATCCATAGCTTTGAGAGCTAAAGCATTGTCGAGCTCCTGAAATGTGTTGAGCTACATCGTGCAAAACTGATTCCTTTCCCTTGTTTTTCTTGCTCTATTCTAGAGCACCTTCAACTCTGCTTCCTTAGTAACTTGGATCATCCCGGCCATAGACTTAAACGAAGCCCTCATGGTGGCTAACTATGCATCTTCCTCCTACAGTTGTGCACCAAGTTGTTACAGTTGCTCATCCTTCACTATGCTCATCCAAAATGATGTGGTATTCTCTATCATGACCTTGGCCTCTCACTCACATTTTTCCAACTATTTGGTTTCCTCCTCGATCTTTCTCTTTCGTGCCTCTACCTGATCAAGTAGTGTACTGGGAACTACATGTGCCTATAATTATTCATTGCCTCTTCACAAATTTGTGATAACCTACCCTAGTCGCAAAACTTTATCCTTTGCAACAATTTCCTCTGTGATGTCAAGGACTTCCTGGCATGCAAATGTGATGGCTCTCTTAAGCCTCTCCCTATGATCCAAGGTTGTTTCCTTCTCCATGATATCCATGTCTTTTTCCTTCTTCAATCACTATATTTCTTCCTTTTCCAGCACTTATTTTTCTTGCGACTTCAACAAATGATCACCAATGATTTCTTCATGGTTTGTAAGCTCTTGACTCGTAATATTTTGCAAATGAAATAGAATGTGGGTTTTCGACTCATTAAAATACAAAGAAAGTGTATGGAACAGGTGCAGCATTCCACCAACTTCCTCGCTGCTTTTCTACAACGCCCCTAGTGGAATATGCACCAGCCTGACGCACTTCCCTATGCTAAGTTTGGTTGTCTGTTGTAGTACATTGACTTGTGGAACCTTCTCCACGACAACATTGTCAAAGAAGACAATAATTTTTTGACCGAGTGAAATAAATCTATAGAGTGTTCTTTCAAATGCGCCTTGATAGCTCTTGTCACAATGGCGATTGTCTGTATGATGCAATTTACCTACTCATTAGTCATCTACGCATAGCTTCTACCTTCTCCTTCATCCTTCCTTCGCTTTTTCCTCGTCTCTTCAAATTGTATGTCATCCTCGAAATCTGTCGGGGTCCTGGATGACTCCTCCTGTGATTCATTCTTCAACTTTCATGGTCCTACTTCTCATCTACTGGTGCATCAGTGGGAAGAACCACTTTGGTATCTGATAGTTCTTCACTACTTACATGGAATATCCATTCGTCCCACCAGTTAATAGCTGGGTTTCCACATAAGTCCCGTAAAGTGTGAATTGCTAACTCTGGATTCATTCAAAGAAGTGTCTACAGGCATGACACATCCTGAGAAAGTGTACATGTCGAGATGGAAGGCTCTATTCTAACATAGTGCGAATTCTTTTTGTGTTTGGTGTGTTTTATTACATGTGCTACATAGCTTGATTGAATAAATTGACTGATCAGAAAGAGAATTGATGGATTCTTAATATTTCTTACCTCAAATCCCAACACTATTCAACTATGTTGATTAGAGGGTAGATATGTAGGTTTTCTTGCGCAATCTTGGCCTGTACAGTGTTAACACCCTCTATGAATCTCTTATTAAAAATGTGCACTTTTGTTAAGTCATTACACAATTCAAAGGTGTAGATTTATGAGCATGGAAATTTAAGGTTGCAAATTGATCCGGTGGGAAAAGTTGCACAAGAAAGAAGTTTTGATGGAGAAGAGGAATTGGTTAACAAGATAGCAAGTTCGATGGCCAAGAGATAAAGAAAATAAAATCTACGATCATGAGGTATTCCGCGATGTGAAGATGCAAGGTTGAAAAAATGAGAAGTGCTGGTGGAATTGCATAGAACAGATTTTGATCCGACGGTTCAAACATGAGATGAACTCTTATCAATGGTCATAGTTTACTTTGGAGTGTAAAGCTATGAGATAATTAAAAAGGATGAGTGGTAGTGGAATTTAAACTGCTTTCCACGTGGTGGCTTTTAGTCAGTTCTGTTGAGGAAAGTGGTAAAGGAAAAACAGCTTGTTGAGGGTCCTGGAATGATCCATTGTATAAAAAGTGAGTTGACCTAGGTAAAGTCATCTCGTTTGCATGCTACTGGTGAAAAGAAGAAGGGACAGTGTGCCATTTTTTTTTTCTGAAATTCAACTTCTACGTATCCAACAGTTACCAGGTAAGCCTTAAAACACTGAGACTTTGTTAAAGACTTGTCACCATCGTTTTATTATGGAGAAGGAATAGGGTTCAGGAATATTGTGCAAAGTTCTAGATGATAGGGAGGAGGTTGTTGTTGATAGGGAAAGGAATTTATTTGACCCTATTCTTTCAGTATGTAGTGTATTAGTTTCAAAGGAGCATTTGTGGCAGTGTAATTCACAAGGGAATAATATTCTGAATGTTTGCAGTTCTTTCTTATATTACTTTGCTATTGAGAAAACACTACCTTTCCTTGAATTTTTCGAATGGTGTGCGAATAGTTATTCATTTGAAAGAGTTATTATGAGTCATACAATGTCAAAAATAATTTTTAGAGTTGACACGAAAACTGGTCACAGGGTATTGAGTCCGCCTGATAGTTTCCCTGATAGCTATGAATCTTTAAATGAGAAAGTCTTAATTGAATTGTATAAAAATTGTAAAACCGAAGTCAGATGTCAGTTTTTATCCAGTATTATGAAAAATGGTCAGTCATTAGAGGGTTTATTTCTACCATACAATGTCAATATTTTCAAGGAGGAAGTACAATTGGTCATGTCACTTTTAAGCAAATTTTGGGTTTGGATGATGATACACATATCAATGAAGTCATTTTAGGTTTTTTTCTAAGTATAGGTTCAGCTGACCATGAATCCCATTCATCCTGTTGTTTGAATCTTGATGAGTATTTAGCCGAAGTTATCCATACCCAATTGGTTGAATTTCCTAAAGTCAGGTTCTTCAAATATTAGTCATATTTGCTAAACATGCTTTTTTGTTCTAATGTGTCAGAGTTGTAGTTCTTGTCTACCATGTTCTCTCCAGAGCTTCCAAAATAGATTAACATGTTTGAGTTCGTAAATACAATCATGGTCGAGATTTACAAATTGCTTTTCAATGATGTCTTGCCAAGGGTGTTGGAAGACATGATATTTATGTTACAGTATTCTTCATAAGACAAAACAAGAGATTGGTTTTTGCATAAATAATTTATTGTTATTAGAGTGTATGGGTTCACTGGAGAACCATACAAGTTAGCTGCTTTCTTGACCGCAAGAATATCCGCATTAGATTTTATGAGACAGAGGTTATATGCAGAAGAGGAACATTTTGGGGCGTTTAAAAAATCTTCCAATGTTAAATTTCCTCTCAAAGTTGGTCCTTTCATTTTTAAGAATAAAAGCGCCTTGTTATTCATAGAGAAATTGCTAGAAGTTATGGATTTTAAAAAAGAGCAAAAAGTGAATTATGACCCACATCATATGATTTCTCAGAGGAAGCAACTGAACAAAAATACGCCATTTGATCATCAAATTGTTGAGGGATTAGACAAAATAGAAAATTTGGCTAGTTTTGAAGAAGATATAGAAGCTGATGAAGATAGGAGGAACAGATTGATTGTAGTGGCTCAAGCGCCTATTAATTCCAACATTATGAATAAAAGGACTCTTTTTGAAGCAGATGGCATTGATGTAGATGAAGGTATTTCCCATAAAAAGATCAAAACACACCCTCAAGATGAGCAAATTATTTCAGAAGAAATATTTTCAGAAGATTTAAAGAAGATGGTCCTATTCCAGAAAAAGTCTGTATAGATACATCAATATTCCTTTGAAGATGAAAGTAAGACAGAGTCCAATTCCCGTTACAAATCTAGGACATAATTAATGTCGAGTTATGATGATAAAGAAATGCAGTCACTGGAGGAAAATAAGAATCTGCTTCCTCAAGTTAGAAAATTAATCAATCAAGAGACTTCATTGGTTTCTACTCGAAACACAGAGAGGAATACCCTAAAATTTGTTGTGGTAAGTGATAAGAAAGTGTCTGAAATGGAGATGAAGTTGGACAAAAATCAGTGTTCCTGATAAAATACAACTTCATAAACAAACTGGAGATGTTATTTATTCTGATTTGTTACATGCAATTATGAAAATTACTAAATTACAGTGTCTTGTAGATAAGATGGAAGTTCAATTGAAACATGAAAAGGTTAAAAATAAAGAAAATGTGATTCAAATTAAAAAGATCTAGGGAGATGTTGTAAGCTTAGGGACCGAACCAAGTAATATGTAGGCAACCAAAAAGCTTCTAGAAGAAAAGGATAATACTAGTCAAGTGTTGAAAAATAAGCTTAAAGTCCCTAATGCTGAACATGTTCAATCTTCAAAATTATTCACATTTCAAGAAGAAAAAGAGAAATTGTATCAGGAAATGATGGGTTATAAAGGAAAATAATTGAAGCTGCGGGAGGAGAAAAACAAGTGGGAGGTACAAAGGACTTAATTGATAGCTCAGATTGCAAAGTTGAAAAAAGATCAAAATGATGAAAAATAAGTTATGGAAGAACTAATGAGTAAACCCTTTGTTGATACTGATTTAACCATTGTTAATGCTGAAAGACTATTAAATGAATTTTCCGCAGATGCCTTATTAGTTCCTATGTATCAGGTGAGCTTGAAAGAAGTGGAGATTAAAGAATTGAAAGATGAGAATGAAAAGATAAAATCAGAATTGGAAAGAGCATTGAAGAAAATAATAAAGCATGGAATGATAAAAGCCAATTATAGAAAAAATTCAATGAATTAAAAGAAAGAAATACAGGAAAAGCTCCTTTACAAGGAGCTAAACATTTGATTTGGGATACCTTATCTGTGGAGATCACAAAGTTCAGGAATTATTTAAATTTTATTGATGATGAAAGTGCATTGGTAAATTTGGCTTCTCAAAGATTGAAATTGGCCAATGAAACTATGGAAAAGAATCCTTTAAATACTGCTCACAATGCTGTAAATTTATTGAATTCTTTAACATATCAAAATTTCCAGGACATTGGGATCAAAGATAGGGTAGCAATTGTGTTATGGGTGAAACATTTTATCAATAAACATCAACTCATGAAAGTGGTGCAGAATAAGGCGAATAAAATGTCTTCTCAAATAAATGATTCCAGGACTGATTTTAAAGATTTATTTGATGATGGTATCCCTTATTTTTGGGATGACGAAGGACAGTTGTTTTCCCAGGAACAATATCACAGCTTATTGGTACAAAATCTCATGGATCATTCCAAATTTGAAGATTTAGTCAAAGGGTTAACAAGAAAGGTTATTCTGAAAAAACTGACAGAAGACTTTGAGATATTGGACAGGTTTTTAATTATTAAAAAAGGATTGCCAACTGTGTCTTATGAAGCTTATGTGGATTTGGAGGTGTCAATAAGAGAGATGACAGAATACGACACTCCAAATGTAGAACAATGGAATATCGTGGAGAAATTTGGGAAGACCAAATACACACGACATTCATGAAGACAGATGTTGCAGTTCGGGAAGCTATTTGTTCATGATACTTTGTAGTTATAGAGTTTGCTATAATCAACAAATCTATTATTTCAATCAAAGCATGTAATTATTATTCCTAGTTATTAGGGATATGGCTACAAAAAAATTATGATTAATGGATTAGTTGGTTATTGATATTCTTGGGAACAAACTATTTTTGTATATATTTGAATTTATTTGATGTATTGGGGGTTGGAACCCATAAGTTTGGACCCATGTTTTTGAGAAATTATTATTTTTTAATGAAATTACAGAGCTGAATGCTAGTTGATATTCAAAGATTCATGTGTTTTTTATGTTACAGTCTATGCCTTATTTCCTTATGACTGTTTTCTAATTGTTTACCTTCCATTCTTTTTTCTTTCATATCTGAACGTAGTGTTTAATAGTTCCAGAATTCATACATGTTATGCTCTGGCCATTGTTTCAGATATTCACAAATATTTCCTCTAAAGTTGATATGGAATTCATCTTGTGATGCTCTATATTAATGGACTGTTCATGTTTCTTTCCTATCACCTGAAAATGAATGAATGATTGTAACTGAATGATTAGGTTTCCTTTGTTGGAATTTTGTTTATGAAGCTTTGTATTATTTTTATCTGTTTTGACTCCATTTCCCAATGGTTTTATGTGTTGTTTCAACCATCCGCATAACTTAAATTATTGACTCCAATATTTGGCCTTGTTAAATTTATATCTGAGAGATCCCTCTCCGGAAAGAAAAGCCAGTTTCTTTTGAAAGTGGTTTTTTTTGTTACCTTAAGATTACTTTTCACAACCTTGGGTATATTTTGAGTGCTAACAAATTGGAACTGTTTCCGAGGAACGAAGGTGAAAATCATCCCTGGGAGGAATGACAAATTTTATAAAAGATCTAGAAAATATTTCTCTGGGAAAACAAGAATTTTTGTGAGTAAATAAGGTTGTACATTTACCCCGGGGATTCCAATTTAAATTATTTCAAGATTTCAAAAGACATCCTAGCTTCGAAAAGACACACACGAGGTAATTTTGATACTGAAGTTTTACGAAGTTTGGAAGATCAAGAAAAATTATTTAAGAAAAAACACAAAGAAAAAATAGATATTTCTCTATTTGGTGCATCATCCTCTCAAGCTTTTCATAGCATCCTGGATCAAGAATGGGAAATTAATGTTGAAAAGGGTTTGTTGAAATCTAAATCTGAATATGATCTTTAAAATGTTGAGTTCAACCCTCGTAGATTAGAATCTTATTTACTTTATTCCCTTTGGAGAGATCTTCAGCAGTCTATGAAGGTTGAAGAAATACCTATAGTTCAAATCATTCAAAATTCCTCAATCCCTCCAAATCCACCTAGACCAATGGCAGCCAGATTTTCTCTTCTACGTTTTCATGTTGTATTGCATGATCTTCCCCAAAATTATTCCCAGAGAATTTATTTATTTGATGGAGAGGGAGGTATAACAGCAAAGTAGCATGTGGCAAAATTTGAATATTTTGTTGACTTGGAGGAAGTTGATTACGTAGATGTTAAAATGAGGTTGTTTGCTCAAATCCTATCACAGGAATCAAAGAAATGGTATAAATATTTGTCAGCTGCATCTATCCTGACATTTCAATATTTCCAAAATGCATTTTTAGAAAGGTTGGATGATAAACAAAGACCTTTGCAGCTTTTGTCCCAATACAATACTCTTAAGAAAGGAGGTTTTGAATCTGTTCATGAATTTTCAAGCAGATTTATGAGAGTTTATAATTCCATTCCAAAGGATAAAATATTCTGCATCTGCCGCTAAACTTCATTATGTTGAGGCCTTTGACAATGATTTTTCATTTTCATTAAGGGAGAGAAAGTCAGCGATTCTCGCTTCCATGTTCACAGATTCTTTAGAAGTGGAAACAAATATGATGGCGAGTGGAAAGATGAAACAAAGAGACATTGATAGGAGGAAAATTAGATAAGAAAATATCCCTTCTACTTATTCTTATGCTAATGATATTAAATTTGAAATGATGTTGAAAACAATGGAAAAGTTAATGGATAGATTGATTATGGACAATAGATCATTTAATAGAGAACAAGCTAATCCTCAAGTCAGAAATCCGAATTTTAGAAGGCCAAATCCTCCTATGGATCCAAAAAATAGGCAAAGAGATGTGACAAACCCAAGGAATCTAGAAGAACAACAGATTCGACCACCTTTCCCTGATAATTATGTTGTGAATGAAGAAGAGCCAGCTGAAAATGAAATTCATATTTTAGGTGAATTAGATTCAGAGATATAACTCACTGAAGAAGAACATCACATGTTTGCATAGGAAGGTGGAAATGATGATTTTGAGAAGGAATCATAGCAGTATCAGAGGGGTTATTTGCATGCTATGGATGATGTACAAAGGAAAATTAGGTTGAGAAACAAAGATGTTGTTATAAATAAAGGGAGGCTAAATTCAAACCATCCTTCTACGAGTTCATTAAATACAGAAAAGGAAAAGAAATACAAAAAGATCCTGTTGTGAATAAAGAAGTTGAGAATAAAATAGAAAAAACAAAAGGAACGAAACAAATGGCACTAGTGGATGTAGAGAAAGTTACTTCTATTTTCAATATGCAGAATGAACTTTTCCAGTTGAAAATTTATGTTCCTTTTAATGAGTTGTTGAGGAATAATGAATACAGGGATACGATAACAAGGATGGTTAAAGGTCAAGGGGAGTTTCAATCAGACATTTTAGAATTGACAGATGATAATCCTACTATTTCATTTGGGCCAAAGGTTGAAAGTATAGATGATGAAGAGGTTCCTCCATTTTATTTGAGTTTGAATGTGCATGATATGGTTGAACATAATGCCATGTTAGAATCAGGTGCATCACATAATTTAATTCCTTAAGGAGTAGTTGAAATTTTGGGATTGGAAGTTACGAGACCATATAAATATTTGTATTCCTTTGATTCTAAGAGGGTGAAATGTCATGGTCTAATTAAAGATATGGTAGTGAATTTAAAGATAAAATTTCCAAGATGTTAAAGAAAGTGAAGAAGAAAATATTAATACTAAAAAATTGAAGGGAACTCTAGGAGGAATGGATATCATTCAATTATCCTTTGCCAAATATGGATCATATTTTGCAGAAAACGGTCAGAGAAAAAATAATTTCAAATATGGATGGTTTTTAAGGATACAATCAGATTAAGGTGTTACTTGAAGATCAAGAAAATACTACTTTAACCACACCATGGGGCACTCTTTGCACACTTTTTTGTATGCAAAGATGCCTTTTGGTTTGATGAATGTAGGGGATACCTTTGAGTGTTCCATGGATATTGATTTTGCAGGGGAAATAGGTAAATTGGTGGTAATTTATATGGATGACATCATGGTATATTCAAGATTTGATAGAGAGCATATTTACCATTTGGAAAAAGTTTTTATAAAATGCAGAAAATTTGGTATATAATTGAATTCAAAAAAATCAAATTTCGCATTAGAAGAAGGAAAGTTGTTGGGTCACATAATTTCAAAGGATGGAGTAAATATTGATCCTGATAGAGTCAGTGCAATTTTGAAGGTAGGAGAACCAAGAAGCAAAAAAGAAATACAAACATTCCTGGGACGGGTAAATTTCTTGAGAAGGTTTATTCCCAATTTTGCTGAAATATTAATGAATATCACAAATATGCTGAAAAAGGGTCATGAAATAAAATGGACAACAGAGGCTAAGTAATATTTTAAATAAATAAAACAAGCCATTTCAGAAGCTCATGTGTTGGTGAGTCCAGACATCACTAGAGATTTCTTAATATTTTCATATGCTTTAGAACATAATATCGCTACAATTTTGTTACAGAAGAATAATGAGAACATGGAGCAACCTACAGCCTTTTTCAATAAGATGTTGAGAGATGGGGAATTAAAATATGATATTATGGGGAAACAAGAGTATGCTTTATTGAAAGCCTTAAAATATTTCAGGGTGTATATTCTTCATTTATAATTTTGCACTAATTCAACCATTTGCAATCTTTGAGGACATAAGTCCCTAACTTCCTTAACTGTGGGAAGTACTTGGGCTCAGCCTAGAAATTCATTGTAAGGATTACCATGGGAACCCCAAAGTAGTTAGCTGTTGAGAGGAATTACCAAGCGAAATGGGCAATGACCCCCACCGATTGACTAGCACTCTTGTGAGGAAAAAGCCAAGGATTGTCTTCTGGCAGTCTTGGTGTCCTAGTGACCACCTGAAGCCAATAAGAAGCCATTAAAACTAGGGTCCAAAAATCATTACCATATTTCAGCACTTGACATACAAATCAGACACAATTGACCCCCGACGTTCTTCCTCACGCTTGAGAGGTGATCCACCACAGTTCGGGTCCTTGAACCAAAACCATCGAGACCATTCTCGACAACCCTCTACACCATTAGAATGCCACACAGCCTCTGATTCAGACTCAGAATCATACCAGTCTGAGCCAGAAATGCATACTGCACCATCTAGCCCCATGGCTGGTGCAATCTTGAATCCATTTTTTGGCTTAGTGATTGGCAGTGGACCCATGTCCACACCACAAACCACCACCAACACTCCAGATGGTGGCCCTAGCACAGTCATGCAAACTGTCATAATCCAAGTGGTACATTGAGCTACCACAAGCCAAGTACCCAAATATCAACTCCTTGGCTTTCATGTTCCTACAGTATTTCCAACTCCTCGTTAGCTATGACGAAGGGGTGGAGATCTTGCTATCTTGCTGTGAGAATATTGTGATCAACATAACCGAACACATCCATGAGTGGTGAATATGCCATAGCGTATGCAATATTCCACTCGATGACAGGATCTTCTTGGATTGGTTCCTTAAAACTTTGCTACCACCTATAGAAAAGGACGCCGCATCCAAACATCCCCAATCCGAAGAGGAGGCCATCTTGAAATCCAAATAGTTTGATCTGATCTATGCACATTCTGGATACCTTTACACTGTCATTCCAAATGATCCCCATGAGGGCACCTCCTATCGAGATGCACTGGGGGAATCCCATGCCATAGATGGAATCATAGGTTCTATCTCCCACCAACCATAGCACTGTCCGACACCACCTGCAATACCATCACAACCAAAAAAACACCCATAGTGTTTCCTACCAAAACCAATCTTCGGACTATGTAAGAATGATATCTTAGTTCGAAGCCACAACTTCTTATGCACAACCTGCACCACCACAGCAGGCCCAGGCATTGGCTTAGTTGGCACAACAATATGCGGGACAAATGCCCACATTTGTGGCACCCACACCCACCCAAGTTTACTATGTACCACCAGTGTATGTCGTTCAAGCCCTCTCCCCTACTCTGCCAACACCTTTAGGACATGTGTTTGCATACACTAGTAGAAAATGAGAAATTAATGACTAAAAAAATGACTAAAATCAGGCTATAAACGACTATTTTTGAGTCGGTGACTAATAATAGCAAATTACCACTATCTTATAGCTAGTCGTATTTCATTAGTCATTAATAGCTTGACTTAGTAGTCACTGATTTAGTCATTGATTTAGTCATTGATAGTCAATGATTTAGTCATTGATAGTTAATGATTTAGTCATTGATTTAGTCACGGATTTAGTCATTGATTTAGTCACTGAGTTAATCATTGATTTAGTCGCTGATTTAGTCACTGATTGCAACCATTAATGATCAAATATATGACTAAATAAACTACTAGAAGTTAACATATCAATGACTAAGATAAATACGACTAAGATACGAGAAATTAGCTACTAATAGTCATATATATGTGAATTTAGTCATTTTTGTAGTCACAAATTTATGATAGGGCACGGAGGAATCGAACCACCAACCTCCTGCCCATAATTAGGCAGGCGCTCTACCATTGAGCTAGCACCCTTTAAGAAGTTGTTATTGCTTGACACTGATGATATTCAAACAAATTTATGATAGATATCAATCTACAAACTACATAATTATTACTATTACAACTTACCAGTAACTAGTATTTATGAAAGTGGTCATTTACGCAGTGGAGAATTGTAAATAAGAAGGAGTTGCGTTGGATGATTTCGCAAATCTCGACGTTTCGATCCCTACTATGGGAAGGGTAAGGAAGCTGCTGTGTCCCCATTACACCAATCACAGCAGCCACGCCTCGCTCCAAAGAAAACTGCACTTGGGCTTCTTGTGAATCCCTTGGTGCAAATGACATGGTCAAAACATTTCTCTTCAAAAGTTATGCACTCCACCTTTCCACCTAAGCATGCCATAAGGATTTCAGATAAGGGCATATCCTCAAACTCCATAAATCATTGTAAAAACAAAATATAGGACTTATCACCAAACTTTGCCACACGTGCATATATATAGTTGTCATTAATAATCTTAACCAGCTCAGGGAGGTATTTCACAATTAATATTCACCATTATCCTTTGTAAACTTGCTAAAGAAGCCAAGTTTGTTCACTTGCTATCTTGTTTCTCAAAGTCCATTTGATTTAGCTCGAAACTTGAGGTAGACTTGATTTATGTTCATAACTCACCTATTGACATAATTATGTCTACAAGATTTAATATTTTTATTTTCATTTTTTATTGTAGGATATTTATTATTTAAAATGTCAAAAGCACAAGGAATAGGGAACCTACCTTAAAATGGGAAGTTGAAGAAAGTCCCAACCCTTGGAAAGATGCAGATCCAATGTTGCTCACAGATACAAATCATTTAATTGGATTCCAAGCTGACCTTGAGTGCCTAGGAATGTATTGGAGCCTAGATTTAAACCTAAGAATACCTACACCACTGAGATTATGGTCCTGCTTAAGCACAAAAGTTCTTTTCCAGAGATAGCTAACTGGTAGCTGATGCACTCTTAGCTAATGCGTGGATAATGGGAAGTTTCTAACAGACAACTCATTTAACTAGAAGAAAGAAAAAACAAGTAACCGATAACTTATTCGTGACACTTAAGATTTGGCCCTAGGAAATCATAGGTTACACTAAAATCAAGACAACATCATGGGAGAGGTTGTAAAGATGCAAGGGTTGATGAAATACGCCAAGAAATCCTTGTTTATTTCAAAGTTTTCAGTTATCATGCATGGTTGGAGAAAAATTCAGCGAAGACCCCTCTTTCACCACCCAACCCTAAAAACACTAATTGAACACTCTAATCCAAACTATGATTTTCTAAGATCCTTCTTCGACCCTTCCATAATATGATAACCCCTATCTAATAAATATGTAATGTGTGTATGTATATTTTGTTCCCAATGATATGAAAACAAAATTACTAAACAAAATCGATGGATACAATATCCATATCCCTATTTGTACTTGTAGTCATAACCGTACAACATGCAAAGTCAATGGTTGGGGATTACGTGAACCCTGCACCATTGTACTATTGATAAAATGTATACAGACTTTGAATCATGATCAAACAAGAACCTTTTCCAGACAAGCAACAACACTAAGATGTAACAAAGGCATGATTCTATAACTCAAATCTAAACACAATGATCAGAAAGAAAACGGGGACATGAAAAGATACAAACTATGGCATGCTTCTAGCACAGATGGGGACTAAAAGAACATTGCAAAAATGATGATAGGAACAATTTGATAAGCTAAAATATCACTGAATACAGAGTATAATCCAAATCAATAATTTATATAGCAAAGGTAATAGAACCTTCAGTGCTCCAGGTTACATTCTACATGGTAAGATTCAATCTAATAAATGAGTAAGAACAAGTTTTACACAAAACTCGTAAATAACAACCTTCAAGTCTAGTCCTACTCAAACTTAAATCCTGTAATCAATTTTAGATTCTATCAAATTTCAATTTGCTATAGACGACAATGGAAAGCAAATTGAATAACATCCAAATATACACTGAATATGTCCAAAAAATCATTTATAAATTCCCCACATAATAACAAGCCATATGTGGGATTTCATATAATCCTGCAATCAACTACTGTTGAAATTTGACTCTAATAACATATAAGGTTTTTAGAAATTTTATTTTGGACCGAGAGACCCACTGAACAATTTCCTCTACCCCAAACATGGTGCACAAGATAATTACTTTGAAACCAGAATCTTCAGCAGTACAAACCATAAATTATGGCATGCATTGAAAAAAAAAGACATAAGAGGTCTCTAAAATATTCCACAAATTTCAAAAACAAATCTCAAAAGTCGCCTTTCCATACCTTAATATTATATTCATCTCTTTCAGTGACCTGTTGGAGAAAGCGTTGATTCTAGGTTTTCATGTCTTCATACGCTTGGCCAATAGTCTGTCAAAATCATAAACAACATGAAAAATACTGTCTTCCAGCTTTAGAGTTTTTACTTTTTACCCCAATTTGATTTCAAGATAAGAAAACAAACCTCAATCTCAGATATATAAGCCTCTCCTTCTTCATTTTTAGCTTTCAGTGCTTCAGTGAGTTCAAATACATCTCTGCATAAAGCCAGGCCTTAAAAAAATGTAGAGCCACTTTAAAAGCCAGAGAAAAGCTTTTAATCAGTGAGATTGAACACAAATAATATTAATAAGACTGCACTGTCTAAGTTAAGTATTTCAACAGGTAAAGAGAAGATATATTAGTCAACACCCCAGTCGTGCCGTATTTCAAAGCAAAATCATGGAGGACAAAAGGCAACAAACCAATTTGAGGAGGCCACAAATTGGTACAGTATAACTTTTACTTTCTAAGATGACTATAAGGGAGACTGGAGTAGTTAATGGATTTCAAGGCTAGCCAAAGAAAAAATACAATTGAGTAATACTTGTAAATGTGAAGCAGTTCAAAAGCTCTCAAGATACCCAACAATACTCTTTGAGAGTTGTCAATAACATACATGAACCAATGGTCACTTTTAAGGCATAAATTTACAAATAATCATGGAAAGATATAGAAATATTAGGTAAGAGATGCTACCTCTCTGAAGCATCAAGCCTCTCTCTCCAGCGAGCTATCTCAGCTTCGGCAGCTTACTAAAAAAATCAATTGGGATGTTGGCCTGAGAAAAAAGATACCATACACAGGTCTTTTCCTGCTCTCTGTACCCGACAGTTAAAGATTGTTGTGCTAATAAGATGCTAAAAGAAAAGGTACCATTAATAGGAGGTAAAGATGCTTGTGAGAAAAGTTAGCATCAATTCATAATTGTTATTGGCAGCATACATTATAGCAGGCAATGAAAGTATAGGCCAGTACTGAAGGATATGTGGACCAACAGAAGTAACTGAAAATATAAATTGAAGGCAATAAAGACTAATTCTCAGCCTCGAGCTACAACCCACTGCAATGAAGCTACCAGAATTTGGTTTACATAGAAAAGTGCAACACAGTCTAAAAATGTGTTCACAAAAACTATGGAGAGAGGGGTTGCCAAAATGAATGGTATGAATAGCATTGAGTACAACATGTACACCCACACATATTGATGCATGGTGGGAAGATTTCATTGATCTTTGAACATAAAATACATTGAAGTAGCCTCAGATAGCTCTCAAACCTCTCATATGCCAAAATATAGCCTGCTTCAAGCTTCCTGTGCATAATTTGAGGCTGCAAGCATGGGGGTTACTTTAGATTAAGCACCTTGAGAATAGGGCATACGTATATCAGTACATAGTGGTTTCAAAGAACCCAAAAGGTAGAATGAATATGAATCATAGCAGTCTACAATTTTCTACTACTGATCCTACCTGTACAATTTTTTCCCATCAGATTCTTCTTGTTGGATAAGACCAAGGCCATGTGATCATTTAGTACCATTCACCTTGCAGTTTCTATTGAAAAGGAACCCAGAAATGAACCTCTATCTTGGAGAAGACCAGCTGTGAGAAGAATTTTCTTCTTTAATGTCGACATTGGCATCAATATTACTTGTATTAATAAAAGAAGGGGATTTTGCAGGCTCAGCAACTTTCTCAGCAGGTCTTCCTAGCTGTGAACCATCATTTTCACTCCTCTTCATTCTCTTCCCAGGTCTTCCTTTCTGTTTAGAATCACCATCTATTCTCAAATGCTTAGGATCCATTTGTTATAGAGGTGTTTCTGAATCCTTGACAGTTTTCTGAGCGTTTCTAGGTTTTGAATATGGCTTCCTCTCTGAATTAAATTTTCTCTACAAAATTCAGAACATCTTCTATAACATCAATTTCCATATCCCCACAAACTGTCTAAAAGATAAGCACTTTACTTGCCAAACGAAAAAATTGCAATAACTAACAAATAATACAAACCAACCTTCAAGATAGTGTTTTTCTCAGCATTCTTTACTATCCCAATCAAATACTGAAAAGAAACAAACTAACCTTTCTAGTTCCTGCCTTTCTAGTATCTAGTTCAACAGCATTCTCTGGTGGTACTGTAGAATCCTCTAAATAAACATCACCTTCAGCATTGAATCGAATAGTTTTTGCTACACTGGACATGCCCTTTTTCTTTCTCTGCCTATCCTTACTCTGGCAAGATAAATTATGCCACAATAGTTATCATCATAGCAGGAGCCAAAACATGAAAAATAAGAATATAAGATTAGAAGGAAATGGAAGCAAGTGCCAAGAACACTTGCTGGAAAAAAGGCCAGAGAGACAACTAGAAATAAAATGATGCAAGGAAATTTAGCCACATAGCAAGACACTTAGTCATATCATATTAATCTCAGATTGCATTCCTAATAATTGGAACCGCATCATACTAAGAAACAACTTATATAATCTTCCCGCACAAACCTAGTTCTTAGTTTGTATTTTTCCATGAAGTTTTATTATTTACACAATAAATTATTGAGAACCTCTCTGCACCAATATACACAGACAACAAATATCCAGCAGAAAGAAAGCCAAAGTCTTAAAACTTAAAAGCACTTGGATAGGTATTTGTTCCTTTATTGTCATCTCCAGTTGAGCATCATCCAGTAACAAAGAAACGACATCTTCAGCAGGAAGTAAATCACCTTGTGCATGACCCCCTGTCATAACAAGCTGCTGAACAGTATGTTTTTTATTAGCTCTTTGCAAAATTTTCTCTTTGACAGTCTCCTTAGAAATCAATCTGTACACCGTGACCTGAAGCATAAATTAAGTAATTATGAATGGGCTCAAGCAAAAGCCAACATAATGAAAAAAACAAAGGCAGTGAACCATAGAAGGAAAGAAAATTTTAAGACAGAAAACATTATGATGGCAAAATGTCAGAAAATAACAAGTACATGTAGAATAGAGCTTAAAGATGCCCTAAACACTACTAATAACATAAGTACATCCAAAATTATTGAAGCCGTAACAAGATCATGAACTTTAAAACCCTAACCACAGTTCTAAGCTTCCATTATATAACAAGCATCCTGCCATAAAGTTCAACATCAGACTTATGCCAGATTACTGCAGACACACCTTGATGTTTGTATAGATTGTGAAATTACTAATGACGGCAGTGAGAGAGCTCAGTTCTAGGGTTGGATGGTTGATGAGTCCAAATGCCCCTTGGCTTACATGTGGAGATTTTAATATGGTTGAGAATTAAGAAGGTAAAGAAGGGATCTTACCTATCATGGTGTCCTATGATGAAAAGGAAGCTTAGATGGCCTTCATGACCCTAATTGTCTAAGCCATTATTAATCCTCTGAGCTTTGATTCACCTGGAATAGTTTTTGCAAGGGTTGGAAGAAACTTTTGTAGAGATTCGATAGAATCATGTTATGATGTTATCATAGGAGAAATTGGTATCTTTTTGTACGTTTGGAGATTGGTTCATGCTGGTTGATGGCATGGCCACTCTCTTTGATCATCAACCTATCTGATTTTCAATTTCTTAGTGTTCTCAAAAAGTGTGCATGAATAGAAAATGTTATATCATGAATACTTCTCATCTTTGAAGCCATATATGTGTTGCATGTATTAGAACTATCTAGAACCATTTTTTGAAACCCAATGGTAAGGATGGGTGGATTACCTGATGGGAATGTCATTGATCATACTATTGCATTTATGCAGGGGTATGAGTGACATATTGCAACCATTCGACATACTCAAAATAAGGCTACCCAAGAATAATTTGATCCTTTGAGGAAGTTTCAAGATCCCATCAACTTAGCCCTTTTGATCATAAGAGACCTTTCCATTGGAAGGGAAAGAAAGGTAGAGTAGAGGGAGCATGGAAATAGTTGGCATCCTACCCCGACCAAGAATAATAAGCATTTTCCAACTTTGGCCCTGGTCATATCAGAGAACCCTAAGCCTCCCAAAGAGGCTAATAATGGATGGGTGGATGATGCTCCCATGGTGATTTAGTGGGCCCCTGCACTCAATGACCATGATGGCCCCCATCCTGCTAGTATTCTTGTCTCCTAATGTTTATGGTCGAGCTGCTTTCCCTATGACTTTTGGACATTGTTATTTTGTTGAATTGGACAAATTATTGCAGCTCTTTGTATTCAAGTGTTTTAACTTTCGGTGTTAGCCAACCTGCATTTTTGAGATTTGATAGTCTTTTGATGGTGCTTGTGGACGCTACACGTGCAGCCCACCTTTTTTTTGTATTAAATCTACGTACATAATGTTTTATTCATAGTCAACATATACCTTAATTTCAAAAAGAATTATTCAAAGGGCCAAACCTATCAAACTAAGGTCTATGGTGAATCCCCTGTTGTTTTGAGATCTCAAAGCTGTATCATCCTATGCTGCCTATGTAATGTAAGTTTTGAACAAAACACCCTAAAAAATTTAAAGAGACCATGGTATTGAGCTGGGAGGTTGTAAATGGCCATGGGAAAGCCCCCCATGTTTTGGTAAATTACCAAATTACTATATTCACCCACACTTTTTGGAAAATCACTATGTCTACACCCATAATTGTTTTTAACTATGAAAATTTTCCAACCTGATCAATCACAACTTTCACAAAAGAAAATCCACACATAGTTATGATCGACTTATAACTACTGGAGTATCCAAAATTTATGCCACAGAAATCTCAAGAAATATCAAAGGAGCAGCATAGAAAAAGAAGGAAGACAAGTGTAGAGCCTAGAGCTTGGCGTATATTTATCTCAGGGTATCACATCCTTGTTTTCATCTAATATAGCATTTTAAACGTTTTACAAATTTATGAAATAGGTTTCAATTCATAAAATACGAAATTCAACAAGATCATGATGCAAAGGAGAACCTTTACAGTGCCGGTGGTGATCACTGCTGGATTATAAATTTAGAAGGCAATGAATGGTCCAGTACTTATTTTAAAAGAGATTTTTTGTTCTGTGCTATAGTAGCTCCTTTACCCATGTGATTCTCAATAAGGAACTGTATATTAAGAAAGGATTTTTATGCAGTTAATCAATTTTAAGCACATAAATTTATTGTTACTTTGAAGTTGGCACTTTGTTCTGCTGCTAGAGCTTCTATACAAAGACAATGGTATGCATGTATGCAATTCAATCCATCATTTAAATTTTCTAAACTAGTCAGACCCAAGACAAGAAATCTTAGAACTCTATTGATTATTATAAACCTAATCTTCTTTTTCTGAAAAATGTTCTGCATTTCAATGGCTGTGGTTACTTCTTTCTGGTGCGTGCCTGATTAATATGGTCTACATACATGGCAATGTAGAACCACCCTAAAAGACAATATTGACAAAGATAGTCCTGAGTCCTCGTTTTTCAAACCTTCCTATAACAATTCTAGATCTGAGATGAAGCACATGGCAATGTAGAACCACCCTTAAAAACAATATTGACAAAGATAGTACTGAGTCCTCATTTTTCAAACCTTCCTATAAGAATTCCAGATCTGAGATGAAGCAGCAAGAAGTTGCTTGAAGGGAGGCACCCTGCTATACTCATTCAAAGGGAAGCATCCTCGTTCATGTTGATTCAAAAGGAAAATGTCAAATGGAAAGAGAGTAGAGAGAACCATTATTCCCTCGATTCTTAGTTTTAAACTAGATCATCCTGACATAGGTGTGTAACCATGAAACCTGTATCCTAACGGGAACAATTATGAAGCCAAAGCATAAGAATAAAGATGCGAGAGGTTTTTTGAGCAAAGAGTGAACAGCTTTAGACCAAGACAGGGACTCAGTTGGAAAGTGGAATTAGAAGGAGCAATACTGTAATGCAGTTCATCTCCCAAAATAGAGACTTCAGAAGTGTGGCCCAACCTAAGCACAGGTGAATGGAAAAGGAAAATATCACATCAAAAGTAGCTTCAAAATTTGGATCCTTGACAAATGTCAAATTTATATAAAGTTACAAACAAAATGAAATCAAGTCCCAAAAGCATCTCAATCTCTCAGGCATTGCTTCCCTTCCGGGGTATAGTTTACCTATAGCATTAGTGCCTGGTACTGATTTTCTATGAAATGGGAGCGATCCCATGAAAACCAAATCAATGGCAGTGGTTGGGAACTAAGTCACTATGAAGTGTTTAAGGAAAAGAACTCTTATCAAGGTTTAGCAAATGTTACTATAAACAAATTAGGAAAAATAGAGGTTTATCAAGGTTACTATTATCTGGCATTATATATCAATTTGGTGTCTTGTTAGGTTGACCTGAAAATCAGAATAATACTATTATCTAGCCTTATATATCAATTTTGTGTCTGATTAGGCCGACCTTAAAATTATATTATAATTATTATTATTATAAAAGAAATCTTAGGTGAATGATATCCATACAAATTACCTGAGTTTGATCACCCAAATTTACAACAATAGCATCAGGCAAAGGCTCTACAGTTATCCATTGCCCATCTCTAAGAACTTGAAGACCTCCAACTTCATCTTGTATCAGAAGTGTAATTGCACCCATGTAAGAATGTGCTTGCAAACCCAGAGTAAGCTCTGGCTGAGGGCATGGTGGATAATAGCTTATGGTAATATTCTAATAGGTTTCTCCAATTATATCCTGGATATAGGAATATGAAATACCAATGCTTTCAGATATAACAGTAAGCAGCCTTTCAGTAAGTAGCTTCATCTGCTCACTATACTTCTGGAAAGGAGAGGAATTGCATGAAATGATAACCTGTATCAACAAAATTCAATCAGGGTTCTAAGAATTTGTAAACCAAATGGCACGCATTCATCCCGTCTAAATTTCAAGCAACCAGATAAGTCAAGGAATTTGGAGATTAAAGAAAAATTCAAAAGAGGAAGATTATTGTTACTTAAAGATATTCCCATGCTAAATAGTAAATTGTTCTTATCAGAGGAAGCTAAGTAAAAAGTGGCAGTACATGGTGGCAGGTGTAGGGGGGGTACTCACTGATCACGATGGACAAGAAGTAATCAGTTTTTCTTGGGGATTGGGAGTCACCACCAATAACTATGTGGGGAGCTATATGCCTTGTTTTCTAGAAAAAGAATATGTTAAAAAACTTGGTATATGAAAAATAACAATCTTTGAAGACTCCTTGCATTTCATTAAACAGGCGAGAACCACCAATAACTATGCAGAGGTGTATGCCTTGTTTCTAGAAACAGAATATGTTAAAAACCTTGCTATATGACAAATAACAATCTTTGAAGACTCCTTGCATTTCATTAAACACGCGAGAAGCCACACTGTAAGGTATGGGCTGGGAGTAAATGATGCAGAATCTGCAAGCGGGCATGAAGATGATGCTCTCTTTGGAGATATGTTTTCAGAGGCTAGCAGGCAAGTAGTCATCTCTGATGGACATGAATATCCCTGCTCTGCAAATGACAGTGTTTCTGACTCCAGTAATATTCCTTTACAAGGAGCTGTTGAAGTGCTTAGTTTTATTAAAGAGTGCATTTTTTCTCTAGATTGGCATTCTTCTATTTAAAAAGAATCCTGTCACCAACTTAATGAAGAACATGTCAGTGCTCTTTTATGAATGCTACAGCCACAGCTTTCATTTGATGAAAAAATGGAGGGGGCTGGTGTTTCAGATATGTCCTATGGAAAACACTTCCTTGACCATTTTCACAAAGCATGCTTTAACCTCTTACATGAACTTGTTATGAGGCGTGCCTTATCCATCGAACTTGAAGAACACCTAGTAAATCAAGTTCTGAAGGTAGAGGATGGGAGGATTGCTTATACTAATGATGCTCTTGTTCTTGTAGCTCACATTCTTATTATAAGGACATCCACAGGGTCCAGTTTGGGAGATTACACAAGGAGGAACTTTTCAGCTTCCCACAGGAACAGGCTATTTAGAATCATGGGTATATCATGTGGTACAAAGTGTTATAAATGTGAATGAGGGAGTCACAGAAGAGCATGGAATGGTCGGTCTCTTTCAACAACTGATTGACGTTATTGGGGTTCATAACTGGGGTATTGTAGAACACAAAGTTCTTCAAGATCTGGGTTTAAATTGATCTGATCTCTATTCTGTTGTTTGTCGCATTTTGGAAGTGTGGCAGAATAGGGAAGCTTCCCAAGTGCATGAGCTTATACTTGAAAGATATTGTTTTGTACTTGGCTGGATCACTTTATCAGATATTGATGTTAAGGAAGCTGGTGCTTTTCCATGGAGTCCTGAATTGGGTAGAGAGAAGTTGCTTGAAATTGAATACTTCATAAGTTTTAGCAGAATTCTGCACCATAATGTTCATTTTGGCCATACAGGGGAGCTATCACAGCTGGAAAATATCATTCTAGATATACTCTCTCAGCTTCAAACATTATACAAAGAGCATAGTGTGAAGGAAAGGGGTTGGTTATTCTTAAGGCATAGTGCATGGCTGTATTTAATTTTATCATTGCTCCAGGAAGGTCTATGGAAAGCGTCTCTAAGAAAGATCCCAGTTTCAAGAGAGGACACATTTTGGATAGAGAGGACATCTAAAGATACTTCATTACTCACACTTTGTGAGCAGTTAGTTTTTTGTGTATTGAAGGATGGGCAATCAAGCGTTTTGCTGAAAATATTGACATCCCTTTTGAGCATGCATGTCGGGGCACTGTGAAAAGCTGTTGTTTTTGTTCTTGATGGAAAAGAATGCGAAGATGATTCACTGTTTTCACTAAATTTGCTGCTTCAAGCAGGTTATGACAAGTCAAAGCAGGAAGAGCTGTTGGGGAATCTAGGAGCTAGCTTTAAGCTTATAGAGTTTGTACTTGGAACTCTGACAAAGTTTAGAGGAATTGTGAGCAAAGAAAACACAAGGAACCTGAAAAAACTTTTTCTGAGCTCCTCGTTGCATGATTTCCCATCACATGTCCATCCAGGGAGTGCAGCTGTGGTCTCTTCTACCCTCTCTGTTGAGGGATTTTTGTATAAAATTGAGCAATTTTTCAGAGCAAGAGATGCATTAGGGGGAATTGAGGTTGATGCAGAAGTTTTCAATAGTTTGCTTGAGGTCATAATGACCATAAAGTTTGATAGGCTATTTGAGGGTATACATGATAAATGTAGAATCTTGTTCAATAATTTAATTCCCTCTATAGAAGAGAGATGTATGTATAGTGATCTATTTTTGCTGAAGAACATGGAAATCCTGGTAAAAGAAATGAACTCAAGAAAGTAGGTTAACTTATCTATTAAATATCATATACTTACAAGTGCAACTGATATGGTGGAATGCCTGAGAACAGATCCTAGTAAAGTCATTTTGCTTAAGTTTTATTTGGGGAACACTGAGGACTCATTGATGTTGAACCAATCTAGAAAGTTCCAGGAATTTCTTGGAGGC
Organism: Pseudotsuga menziesii; assembly: GCA_001517045.1. Lineage (NCBI taxonomy): Eukaryota > Viridiplantae > Streptophyta > Pinopsida > Pinales > Pinaceae > Pseudotsuga > Pseudotsuga menziesii. Next base: position 28,434 of record LPNX011113136.1, read on the forward strand.
AATGGTAACTTTTTGCCTTTAATTGATGCTCTGGATGGATTCCATAATGAGTCAGTGAATACGAAGGTGCCACAGCTGTTTGTTAATCTTTTAACAGGTGATCCGAGTTATATTAACTTGAAACACACCTTGCAAGAAAAGTTCTTATTGATGGATTCATCTTCTTTGGCTTCATGGCTGGAAAAAATGATGCTAGGATATACTGCTCAATCAGTTGTAGGTAATTTGCCAACAGGAGTCTCTAATTCAATAAGAGATTCATCTATTTCTTTCATCAATGCTCTGGTGTCACCTTCATTTGATTCAAAATCAAGAGAACTTTGTGATCACATTCTTGATGCATTGCTTGTGGGTCTAGAGAAGGAATTCCTGTCATTTGATGTTCCTACTGCGAAAGCATACTTCAATTTTGTAGTTCAGTTAGAAAATGGTGAGTCCACAATAAAGCCTATTATCAAGAGGTCAATTAATATGGTGGTCAAGTTGTCTGCCGATGAAACCCATCTGGAGGTTTTGAAGTTTGTCTTAGGTTTTCTGGTTTCTGTACTGGGTTCGTATGGTGCTAACAAGCATGTTTCTGAAAAATTAACAGAGAAGCCTTGGTCAAACACTAGTTCTAACAATGATTCTGCTAGCAGTAATTTGAAGCCTAGTGTTCCTAGAAATAACTCGAAGGCTTTGGTTAATCCAGTCAATCAGGGAGTCCATTCTAGTGTGATTGAATGTGATGCCACATCAGCAGATGATGATGAGGGTGATGGCACATCTGATGGAGAACTGGCTAGTATGGATAAAGAAGATGATGATGAGAGTAATAGTGAACTGTCACTTGCATCAAAATTTTGCACATTCACCACTAGTGGAAGCAACTTTATGGAACAACATTGGTACTTCTGCTACACTTGCGATCTGACTGTTTCTAAAGGGTGTTGTTCGATTTGTGCCAGGGTGTGCCACAGGGGTCACAGAGTTGTTTACTCTCGTTTAAGCTGTTTCTTTTGTGATTGTGGAGTAGGAGGGGTAAGAGGGACAAGCTGCCTCTGCTTGAAGCCTCGAAAATATGTTTCTTCTAGCACTACATCATTGAGGGGGGCTAGCGGCGTTGATCCATTCTTGCCTCTCTCAGATGAGAGGGATCATCTTCAACCATCTGACAGTGAATCTGATCTTGAGGATGAAGGTTGCATGGAGAATGAGAAGAATTTCAAGTTATCTATCCCCAAAGAGGAAGAGGATGGGTTGCTATCACTTTGATTGGGCATTTGAATCCTGATGCGAAATCTATTAGCAAAGTATCAAGTGTTCTTGAGGGTGATCAAGATGGTCAATTAAGGCCTGCTGGACTACATCACTGGAAGGATTTGCTTGATGGAAGTGGTTTCTTTGTCTGCCTCTCTAGTTTGAATTCGAACTCTCCACTTACTGTGTCTCTTGGTTTTATGGAGCTGTGTGCACAACTTCTGTGATTGCCTGGAAGTCCATCTTCTCAATGGGTTGGCATTTCAGCTTACAGGCCTCTCTCTAAGGACAAAAATAATGTTCTTTTTTTACATGATGATGGTAGTTTGCATATCTTTTCATTTGGAATGGGTAGTGGAACTCGAGGATTGGAATTACTAAGACATGATTGCAATATCAATTCAGAGCAGGTGAAAAAGCTAGGCCCTGGCGTCCTCAGTAATACAGCAAATGCTGGGATCAACCCAGAATTTCCACTGGACTTCTTTGAAAAGACAAGCTGCATTACTACTGATATTAAGCTAGGAGGTGATGTTATTCGTAACAGTGATTCAAAAGGTGTTAAGATTAATTTAGCATCAAAAGAAGGATTCTTACAGAGCCCCAGCCCTACTGGATTTAGTAGGTGCAAGGCCTGGGTTTGATTCCTAGCCTGTCCAATTTTCAACATGGCATCAGAGCCAGGTGTTGAGATTGATTGGGCATGGCTAAGGAGGCTTGATACGCTATAGAAATACACCTAGATACCAAATTAGTAAGGTCATGAAAAATCCAAGTGGCTTGATGTTAGTAGATGTGGGCCCTAGGTTTAACTCCTAGCGCGTCCAATTTTCAACATGGTAGCAGAAACAAGTATTGAGATTGATGGTGGGTGGCTAAGCAGGCTTCAGCCAAAATGTGGCTTAAGGGGGTTAATGGAAGTAGTGATCCGCATCTTTTAGATCAAACTGGTAAGGTTTCCAATCTTGCCAGTGTTCGATTTTGTCCCCTCCCTTTTTTTGGTTAACAACTAAACAATTAATTCATTGATTTGTTCTTCTTTTTCAGTGGAGACTTTGTGGAACTTTTGCACTTTACATTGTCAGAAATATATACATGTTCGCTTCTATTGATCATCAAAATAATAAAAATCGTATGAAAAAAGTTAAAACTAGCTAGTATTAGGGATTAGACAATTTGCTATGAAACTAGAGGATTTCACTTTCAGTAGTAAGGAGTCTACTGTTCAAGGAATAAATTCTTCCATAATCAAATTATAGACATGCTTTTACAGTATTTCAATTTTAGACCGCTTTCAATACTTTTTCTTCAATAATTAAATTCTCCCTTATTAAAGGATCCTTAGCTACATTGCTAACCATCACCTCTACAATTGCATATTATCTACTACTTTTGCACAAAGCTTGGCCTACAGCTCCTTCAATCGAGTATCCTTAGCTTTTAAAATAGCTTGAATCTCCTTTATCTTGTATGGCTTCTACATTAATGAGTTTAGTCTATGGTAATTTAATTATTTATAATGAGCTCTATTGTTAATCCTTTCTAAATCTAAACTATTGTTCAACTTTTCAATCTTTCTATTTAACCTGTCCACTTATGATCCAAAGTTGTGAGGGAAAGGATCCTCTAGATTCATGGCTGCTAGAATCCTTTAGCTAACTGGCTTATTGGTTACCAAAGGTGGTATATTATCTTTAGTTCATTTACCCAAGGATTTTATTGCAACAAAGCTAGAAAAATAATATCAAAACTGAAATAATGGCATTGTACTACAGGTATAAACTTGGGGTTGAGAAACTATCATGGTGATCATGGTACCAGTAGTAGAAAAAAAGGTTCACTACTACATTTACATTACACTAAACTCTTCGGGAACATAATAATGCTAGTATGCAACTGGTGATGGGATGAGGAATTGATATGTTTATATGTTGGGGTTCATATGTTTATTAGTTTTCTAATTTTTTCTAATTTTAGAGACCGAACCCCTTATGTTAGGGGCTCTGAAGCCCTCTCCCACATACCGGAAACTTGGTGGAACACTACATTTTTCTAAACAATAGAAACAAGTATTGCCAAAAGGGGTAGATTTTGGCTTGTGAAGTTCATATTACATAAGTGGCTGGTGTGACCCCCTAAGCCATGGTGAGAACATGGGTGCCAAAAAATCATGGGCTTGTGCTAAAGCACTGAGCTTTTCTAGCTCAAGAACATAATCAATATATGAACTCTATTGCAAATCAATTTTCCAGACCGTTGTCATTTGCAATTGCTTTCAGCATTTTGTAGGAGATGCTTTCACACTCCCACTCTTACTGGATGTATCATTGTATCCTCTAGTCTCAATGACCTACTTTTGTGGTCATTCAGTGAACATTAATACAATTATCTTATCACAACATTGGCTATGAAACCGTAAGCGAATACATTTTTATTAACACGCACAACACAGCCTCTGAAACCATAGTTGGATGCATTCAAGGGCTAATTCACTATGCATGCATTGCCTAACAGTTTCTGTCATGTTCATTTTCTAATTATAAACAACAAATTTTGAAAATAAGTGATTTCATTAGGCATAGCAATGACTCTGATGCAAAAGGCTTTCACCAAGTCTGCCTAGCCTGGTTTTTTTTTAATCCTAGTATATTATCTCACTCACACACACAAAATTGCTATGAGAAAAATCATGAGCAGCTAGACCATGATAATTGAAAATTCACGAGTGGCCAATGTGGACCTACAAAAGGCATGATGAGAATGTATATGCCTAATAAGCATAGGGTTATTTTGAGAAATTTGCAAGGAGATTGTCATGATTTCCAATTGAACCGAGAAATTTCATTTACACACACAACAAAGGCTCTGAAACAAACAATAGGTAAATGCATTTCAGGCCTAATTCACTAAGCAAGCGTTGCCTAAGAATTTGTGTGGAGATGTTCATCTTCTAACTGTGAACAACAGATTTTGAAAATAAATGATTTCATTTATACAGAGAAATGACTCTAATGAGGACTAATTCACCAAGTCTGCCTAACCTGGTTTTTCTAATCCTAGTATTTTTTCTCCTTCATACGCAAAGAGATTTGTTACAAGAAAAATCATCAATAGCTAGACCATGATGATTGAAAAGTTAGATGTGACCAGAGTAGACCCCCAAAGAAAATATTCATGCCTAATGAGCACGGTGTTTATTTTGAAAAAATTGTCAAAGGGTTGGGTTGTCATGATTTCCAATTGAAATGAGAAATTTGATTTTAACACACAACGTAAGCACTGAAGCCGTAGGTGGTTGCATTTAGGGGTTAATTCGCTAAGCAAGCATAGCAAAGTCTTTGTGCGGGAGATGTTCATATTCTTAATTCTAAGAATCAATTTTGAAAAAAATAATTTCATTTACACAGAAGAGTGACTTTGATGTCATAGGTGGACGCTAATTCACAGTCTGCCTAGCCTAGTTTTCTAATCCACGTACTCTCTCTTGAGGATTGTAAGAAAATCATAAGCTACTTGAAAATTCACAGATGGTTAGTCTAGACCTCCCAAAGCATAGTAAAAACAAAGATGTCTAATAAGCATTGTGTTATTTTCAAGTCCTGATATTCGCTAACTCAAATTCGGCATCAAAACACTTGACAGACACACACAAAGGCACATACATTCCAAAAACCAAATTTGTAATAATGAAAAGGTAACTGGATAATACCTCTACCATCTCGACAACCCCACTCTCGTCGAACATTTTGGAAAGCCCTTAACTGTCAATTTCAAAGGGGATATTACCCACATATAGTTTAGTGCCCCTAGGAAGAGGAGGATAGTCCTAGTATTCAACTATCTCTTGCTCTGATTTTCTCTCTATACCAATTTCTACATCTGATTCTTCCTCTTGAACCACTTGAATTCCCCCCAATTGGTCTTTCGATTCTTTTCCTTCTGATTCTTTTCCTTCTGAAACTCTTGATGCAGGGGGGGGATCCTCCACTTCTTCTTCTGCTTGCACCAAAGGAATATCATGTTCCTCCTCTACCACTTCTGCCGCCACTGGTGAATCCTGTGCCAATGATCTAATTCTTAGGACCCGCCTCCTGCCCAAAATAGGGGTCAAAAAAGAAATCCTGTGGTGGGCATGGGATATCCCTGAATGACAAGGGGCAGCCGTTGGCAAGGCCATCATAGGAAGCCTTGAACAAGGAGCCTTCAGACATGCTGAACCTCCTCCTAAAGCTGTTACTGCTATTGCTTCTAATGAAGGAAACACTTGGGTAGTCACCATTGAAAAGCATGAATCTGCCATCTTCACAAAAACCTCAAACAAACCGGCCCTAAAACCTTGCAAAAATTCTAAAACTGCAAAAGGATCCTATAACTTCATCGGATAGTATCTAATTCTCATCAATTTCACTTTTACCTAAAAAATTCAAAACCAAAAATCCAAAGTCCAAATATGACTATGCCTTTGAAAATCATCTCCAGAGCTCATAAAACACACACCTTCGTACCGCGACACTGAGAGGATAAGGTGTAAAAGGGATAAAATAGCAGGAATCGGGTGGTTTGTGTTTCGACAAGATTTAGATATTTTTCTTCCATTTATATGGACAACTATATAAACATATAAAGTTTGAGGGCTATTTAGGAACGAGATTCGTGTTCGTGTCTTCATCTGTATATATTATTTGCTTTTGTTATAAAAAATGGGGTGTTTATGGGATAAGATATGATTAAGATGGATTTAAGTTCATTTATGTTTTAATTTTGAAGTGGATTAAGTTTTGATGGTTTTAACTCGTTAGGATGGGTAGCTTAGTTGAAACATTACTTTATCTTTCATGGCATTAACTTAGATGAAACATCACTTTACTTTTTATGTCATTATCGATGATATGATGAAACTCAAGGTGGAGGTCTGGTATCTAAAAATTATGGTAATGGTGGGAGTAGCATAAAAAAATATTATGGGTGTTACATTATATAGAGTGTTAACATGTCTCATATGAACGAGATATTCACTATTTTGGGTGGATTACCAAGTTATGTCAAACAAGCTTAGTTACAAATTTTATTAATTTGTTAATTTAATATAGGGAGGATGATTGCAAGCATGCATTTTATTATCACAAGAAATTATTGGAGGACTAGAATAAAAATAAAAAGCATGAAATTAAGATGGCATTGATCATGGCTCATTCAATACATAATATACACTACTATATCATTCTTCACCACATCAATATCATGACCAATTCAAATCGCATGAAGTGTATCCTGGGATGTTAGCTCATTAAAGGAAAATTTTCTCATTGGATATCCTTTCTCCAAGAATTTGACCTTAAATTTTATACATGTAAACATAAGAAAGCTTTGTCCCTCATCAATTTCATCATTGACTTCCCTACCCATGTAATCCAATGACCACTCAATGGTATTGCTCCTGACAAGCATATTTTTGTTATAGCATCAAACAACCCATGTTATGACATTATCTTGAACTACCTTTACACACTGAGATTTGATCCACATCTCTCTCAAGATGACCATCAAGACATTCATCATTGGTGTCCTTGTTACCTCCTCCTTAAAGGAAACATGTATCAATGAGGAGTTGACATCATAGTATGTCAATTCCTAACTCAGAAAGAGGTCAAACAAGTTCTCAATAGATTTCATGGGATGCTTACAATGACCATTTATCAAGAATGGCCATCACCCAAAAGATCCTTTATGTGGGATATTTGTTGGATTTCTTTTCACATCACTACATTCATGAGATTAATCTATGCAAGAATTGTCAGTTTCAATTTTTGTCCACCGACACCAATCTCATCACCATGTTTAGAATTGACTGAATTCCAATTCCATTTACTCTTCTTAGATGTGTCTTCAAGCATCTTCTTAGATTCAGACCAATTACTTGTAAATCTAGTCCTCTTAGCCTAAGTATTCAACACAGTAGATCCGCTTCAGAATTGAACTCCCTATACAGGTGCCTGAAGGATAAAGAAAGAAAAAAATTCTTTAGGAGCCCAATCCTTTTCAACCAACAATCATATATAACTCAGTGACTGCAACTTGGTGAGACCTCTGGCCCAATCAATTATCATGACCTTTGATTCGCCAAAAATAGAAAGATAGAGAATTTTTTTTTTTGCGAACCATAAAAGCCCCCATAAGGCTAAAAGTTCATACAATTGCTTTGTTGGATCTCTGAAGATCGAGGTGCATGGCACTAATATTACTAATAGAAGGTAGACAACTTACAAAAATTACACTTCATTGCCAAATTTGCAATTTTCCATGACACAATTAAAAATGACTAACATAAATGACTAATTCATATTCTTCTAGCTAGTCATTTTTTATGTCGTGACTAAATTAGTCATTTATTTTAGTCATTTTTAACTGAGTCACTTATTATCTAGTCATATTTGTTAACTGGTGACTAAATTAGTCGTTAATTTTAGTCGTTTATAGTTGAGTCAATCAAAATTGCTCATATTTAGTAGTAAATCACTTGGAAAACCTATGGTGACTAGAATTTTTAGTCTCCTATTAGCTAATTCCTCATGTTGTACTAGTGATAGAAAAATCATCCTAACCAGCCAGCCCCCAATAACCAACAAGGGCAGGCCAGAAATAACCAAGCTCAGAACCAAGGCAACAATCAACCATAGGGAGGCAGTCAATAACTGAACCCTCCCAACAATGCAGGGGAAAACCAGCCAACCCAAAATCCTCAGCAACGAAAATCACCTAGACGCAACGCTTCGTTGTGCCCAAATCATCCATGCAAGTTCTGTGAGGTCTACGGGCACTATACACATGAATTCCCCTTCATGTGTCGCCCCAAGAAAGCCATTCACAATGAGGTTCAACATGCTACCAATACAGCAACCCAAGCTCAACCCAACTCGACACCACCAAGGCCCCCACCCATGGTCCTCCAAAACCCATTTCCAGTCCAAGGACTGGTAGTAACTTCACCCACTCCCCAGACTAATCCCAACACCCCTAGGGCACCACCGATAGAAGAAAGAGGTGTTCACCACCTGCTAGCTATGACAACTCAAGAGGTCAATTTACAGACCAGACGAAATTAGTACAGAACCAACACCGGACCCGCTGACACATTAGTGGCATCTATTTCCAAAGTAGACAATGCACCTCTTCAGCTACCCCCTTTCCCTCCGTGCCCCCCCATACGACGGGTTGCCAATAATTCCATGGCTAGAGTTGCTATAAGCTACAACACTATGGGTGATTTGGCCCAAACACCTACCACCATCTGCCTGCTTGAGATACTCAAGACTTCCCCAATGCAGCAGAAAGCCTTACTAGCCGCCCTTGGTGCTATCGACCCCTTTGACTCCAAGTTGATCACATTCAACATGAAGAATGGAGAACCGCGGATTCCATCAACCATTGCCTTCCAAATCCTAGTGTCTATCTAGAATTTTGTCATGCACCGGTGCATAGTGGATGAGGGGGCATCCACGTGCGTTATGTGTACCCTCGTCTCGTAGAAGCTTGGATCCCCAGTTCTACAACACCATCAGCAACCACAACATAATCAACAGCTGCAACATCATCAGAAACCGCAGCATCATCCGCATCAACACCACTATGCGCAGTCGCAACCATAACCCCACCCCCACATCCAACCATCAGGGAGTTATCTGGGCTGCTCTCGAATCCACACAATTCCCTTCCTCTTTCCCTTTTGTGTGTCATGAGTAAGCTAGTAATGGCTACCTTAAACTTACCCAATTCAACATTGGGGATTCTTATGTGGTACCTAGATCCACCCGCCCAATCACCAATGCCCCAAATAATCTTAACCCCAGTGCAACCAATTGTGGTTGAAGCTCATCCTCCACCTGGCCCGCAAAAACCAACTACTGCACCTGTACCCACACCCACACTACCCCACCCAAAAAGGGCTAGGGGAAAAAATGTGAAAGCTACCGCTGAACCTCGACAGATCCCTCCTTGTGATGTCTGTGAATAACAAGGTCATCCAACTCAAAACTACCCTGAGATTCCCATAACCCATGCACATTTGGATGCCATGGATACAACAAAAAACCTCCCTGTGATTGAACTCCCAAACGGGCCAATAGTGAGAAACAAGTCATTGAGAACAAACTATGCTTGCGCCCTTTATAGATTGTATGGACACTATTCTCATCACTGCTAATACTTGTCCAAGTTCCTAATGGCTCTATCCAACCTTCGACAAGATTCCCTTGAATTAGAGATCACTCTGATCAAATAAGTTCACCCCCACCTCCTTCTTCATACACCATGTCCATTTACATGATGTCCAGTTCTACAAACCCCCTTATCTCCACCATTACCAACGGTTCATCAGACTTGTCTCTTCATTGCTTCCGCAATGATGAGGAGATACTTGAAGCCTTAACCACCCCAGAATACCCATGGGATAACATGCACCATCCACATCCACAACACCATTTGCAGCCGCAACACCAACCACAGTTGCATCCCCATCCACAGCCGCAACCCTAGCCATAGCCGCAACCTCAGTTGAAACCTCAACCTCAGTTACCAAGGAAACTTTGGGGTTCATTCCCACTCAACATGATCCTTTTCCTTTTCCCTTTTATTTTCCTTTTCCTACCATCCAATACCATGAGTAAGTCTGTCTTGGCAACCTGTGATTTACAGGATTTCACACTGGGATTTCCTTTGTGGTACCTTGAACCACCTACGCTACCTCTAAGGCCCCAATATGTGTTGAATCATGTCTATCAGATTAAGATGATGTTGCACCTACCTCCTGGTCTGTCAAAGAATCCTTCCATCTCCAAGCCTTCCCCTCTTCCTTGAATAGAGACTAGGGGCAAGGCCACCAAAACCACAACCAATACCATTTACATGCTTGCTAGCACAAATCTCCCTTCTGTCTCATTGGCCATGGAAGATCCACCTGATCTACCCCGACACCACTTACATGATGACGGAGAGTTCTGTAAGACCGCCTCCGGTTTTACCCCATTCCCTTTAAACCATATTGTGAAATCAGTTCTTCCAATAAAAGAATAGATTTCGTCACCCCACCTTGCCAATGACCTTCATCTCAGAAAGTGGGCATACCTATTCGCTGACTCAGATGATCAACTCTTGAAGAAGATGCATAACGGGATCTACCTCAAGAGAGTCTTTTCCTGATACCACCACTATGAGTCCCTTATAGCGTAGTTTTTTCCTTTTTTGTTTTACAACAATTTTACCACAAATCAGAAACACCCCATTTAGGGGCAGCACCATTAGCTGCTAGTTCAGAGTCACCCGGATCCTGTTTGAGACACCCCTCACACCTACGGGGTCAAATTTCTATCTTGTAATGAGACCATCATCTCATGATTAACAAGTAATTTTCGGGACCACTTCCCGAAAGTTACATGGTTTACGTATCACATTGTTATGTAAGTGTCTTCGAACCTGTGCTTATATCACACTTGCCTACCACAACTCATGTGCGAATTTGGACCATCGCCTAGAAGGCACATCATTTTTATTTTAGCATATAACTTTCTAATCCATCCTCTGCACCTTATGTGGATCCTCGTACCATCGTCTGGAGGATGGATCATTTCCTTTGAATGCATTTGGCATATAACTGCCTCCAGACTTGCACTCACATTACATGTAGTCAAGTCCGTCCACGAAAACTCACACACAACTCTCCTAGACTCTATCCGAGAGCCACCTTGGTTTACATGCCTCTGTTGCACCGATTTGCATGCCTCTGTTGCGATCTATCTCGTGCATGTATTGGTATGTTTAAGAGCCACCTCCTCCATCCATACTACACGGATGACCTTTGGACCACTGTCCATTGTCCTGACATGGGGCACCACTTGTGCCACCGCAATTGGTTGACCATATCAGAGTTTCTTTTAAGCTCTTTTATGACTCCTAAAAGAATGAAAATATTACTGAGCACAGCTGCTTCTTTTTTGACTCATTAAAGTATAGGAAATGGCATCTATATCATCTCATTTATCTCCTTTTGTAGACCATGTAGACCATCAAATGTAGAATACCACTTTGGCACATTCAAGCCAAGACCCTTCCCTTCTACATCCTTTTATGCTTTCTCAGGAAAAGGGGCCGAAATTTACGAAAAATCTCACCATGGGTTGTCGTTAAGCTCTTTTCCAGCATTCTCATGAATAAAATATTGCCAAGGAAACTTGGTTTCATTCATTCTCATAAAATTATCCGAACGATCATCCATTTAGTATAGGTTTAACCTTTTCCATCCTGACTGGACTACCAATAGTAAAAAAGTCTCTCATCCCCTAAAGGATGGGAGAACTCTCCTGTGTATAATTTTATCCTTTTTCAAGCACAAGAGACTACCAATGAAAAAGATCCCCCATTGGAGTCTTCTTCCTGCTTTCAGACTCTCTAAAATTGAAAGTGCCATCGAGCATTTACTTTCTTGGGCTTACCAAAATATTCACAAGATCGTACCACAATGGTGTCTTTAGACACTACCCCACATATAACAGTTTGGTAGCATTCCCACTTTGGGTCTCCTTTGTTCAGAGTACTCTGTAATGTGTCTTACTTGGATCCCATTAATATCAAGTGTCTAACTCCTCCAACTATTTCCCCTCTACAGTGACATTCCCGGTATTACAGCTATGATCCCTTTCCCATGAGTCAGTTTCATTTGTTTCCTGGTTCACCCTGCCATCATATTCTGAACAAAGGAAGTTTGAGTCCACTACACTCCCTCTGCCCCTGTTCAACTCCTCCCCTCCCCCCCCATTCTATGGGTTAGTCCTCAGATTGTCTCACATATGTCGGTTATCTCCCTCGCACTTCTGGTCAAGGAAACGCTATTTCCTTGACCAAGGGCAGGTCTCCCTTTATCGACAACAACACATATATTCCAGAGGATAGAGCCAGAGGTCCCTGTATCATGGTTTCATTAAACTCATTGATGAGTTCCTTGGACCACTTGAGAGGAGTCCTTAGTGCCTCTTGGGATGGTTGTTTCTCACGTGCTCGACTCTAGCTACATCATCGCACCATTGAGATTCATACATGGTATTGGTCCATGCAGTATTTGGTCAAAGACCCCGAATGTCACCTGACTCTAGCACATTGATGATTCTATTTGAGGGATCCCAACAGGTTCATGTCCCTTGTGATTTCTGGGTTTCCTTGGAGACAGTTTTCAGAAGCCCTAGCAATGATTCTATATAGATTTATGATTGATGCAGCATACTTGTACCACAAAGACTCTGACTCTCTGTTAGTAAACTATGTACCATTCCAGATCCAGTAGACCATCATTCATTAAGATATAGCATTCCATGAGATTTCCATAGGTCGAATGTAGCAGTTCTTCATATCAGTATTGTATTCAGCCTTTCATTGAGGCAACAATTATTGGAACAATAGTTGTACATGATTGGCTCTTGTATTATAGATCTTAGATCACATTCTTCTTCTGACATCGTTACGAGCATGGGGATTCCTTCCTCGTCCATATACATGTCCATATACATGTCACACATTATTTTTATCTCACCCATTGATGGAAACCGTATTAATACAAAAACAAAAATACACCATGCCCTAGCCCAAGAAGCACCACCTCTCCCCAATAAAATCCTATGATGTTCGTCGGCCATACGATGAGCTCATGCCCTTACACATTAGGGGGCAATATGTTAACCCAAAAATTCTCTCACTAAGCTCTACATGACCTACACCGCCCAAGTACATCCATGCACGACCCTCATTTGACCTCCCCACCCTCAAGAAGGCTTAAAAATATGAAAACGGGCTAAAAAACCCCTAAAAAGAGCCAAACTAGCTCCCATAGGGGCTAAAACCTCCAAAAAGCAGCTAAAACCCCTCAAAGGGGCTTAAAACCCCTAAAGGAGCTGAGGATTGGGAGAAAGGCTCCCTAAAATCCCAAAAAAGGAGTTAAAGCCCCAACCAGGGGCTTAAAACCCTAAAAATCCCAAGAAAAAGTATAAATAGAGGGGTGGGGGTCACTCTAAAATGACTTCTCATATCCCTATAGTTACGCTGCCCATGTGAGTGTGTTGTTCAGGAACAAACACCCTTGTAACCTAGGGTCTGAGGTTACCAACGTACTTCTAAAACTTGCAGATAATCAGCTTTAAAGTATAGAAAAGGAATGGGAAGAAATGTTGAACTCTGCCGATTAACAACGGTTGATCCAAGCTTTCTCTTCTCCCACTCTACTCCTCTCCAAAGATTTCACGGCTGCACCTCCTTCACCTGCAAAGAGAAAATTCTCCAAGTACAATCTTATACATGTATATCTAACAAGTTAGATGAGCAATATATAGAGTGCTTAATAAAAAATATTCATCAAACAAGATACATGAAAGAGACTCAACACAAAGTTCGACGAAGAATTCTCTTTATTAACAATAGTGAATGAGATAAGTGTACAACCCAATGCCTGAGACAAGGAATCCTCTGCAACCAAAGGACTTTGAGTTCTTCTGCTCCAAAGACTTCTGAAGATATACCACCAGCATAACTTTGCTCTCCAAGATTGATTCTATTAATGCCCTCCCCAAGGCCTCTATTTATACTTTGGAAAATAGAGCAGTTTCGAAGGTTGAGGAGGTTGAGACAGTTGAGATGGTTAAGGATTAGGGCTCAACTAATCTACATTAATCATGTTTTATATTTTTTAATGTCGAATGGATGTGTACGCGACTATTGATATAGACAACCTGTGTATGACACATGATTTTCTTTAAGGGAAACCCACATACAGATCTATACGCGGGTTGCAATGAGAATAGTCACGTACAGTACATGGGTTTTCAATAGATATAGTCTCATATGTGTGTGAGTTTCATTGGAGATAGTCACTGTTATAGCTTATTTTACCACACATGGTGAATCACAGTTTTATGGCCTTCCTTGTCCCTCTGTAGACTCCTTAGACCCCATGGACCATTTTTGTACCTTTGATGTTTCCAATATCATCCCTAAAAACATGCAAAAAATTCTATACATGAATTTTAAACCCTGTATCGCGTATATACGTGGGTTTGACCCCTACAACCATGTACATCGGGATGTGTGCAAACGGCCAAATTCTTTTGGTGTTTTCCTTGATGCGGATCCAAATCACTTGTCTCCTGGCTTTCCATATGCCTTGAGATCGCTTGGATTTGACCTTCCATTACCCCATTGAAGAGCTATATAAGGAACCCTTTGGATACATTGAAGGCATGAGGAATTGAGAACAAGATAACTATAGTCCATTGTTGCCAGAGCTTATACTTGAGTCTGCATCCCTTTGTCACTTGGAGCACTTTTGTGTTCTTCCAAAGCTTGCCCTTTGCTTATGAGCTTGCTATCGAGAGATGGAGGATTGAAGTGGTGGAGGCCCAAGTGGGGGACTCAGTTTCTATGATTCACAGACGTGTCGACAGAGGTTGTCTCTATTGTAATCTCTATTTTATATTAATAGAAATATATTTTCCTATCCAATAATGTGTATTTGAATGAATATTTGATCCATGGATGATTTCAAATGCTTATATGTTACACGGGGACTTCACTTAGTGAACCACTCACATAGCACGTGCGATCGTGGGATATTAAAGAATACCCTTAATTTCGAGAGATATTGACCCAAACTCTTTTTGTTGAAACCCCCTCCCAATACTTAAAACCTCCTCCCCACCCCTTTTTATACCACAATCCTTATAAACCACCCTACCCATCCCCACCTTAAACCCCTCATCCCCCCAATACCTGCAATATATTGGTTCAATTTTTTATAATTTTAAAACCCACAATATGAACTAACGTGATAGGATATTGGCCAACAAGTGAAGCCCCCGTGATATGTTATTGATTATATATGTTAGAGTAGGTCTAACACAATTATATATAGCATGCTTGTCTTGTTTATTGAATGTTGAGGAAGCAATTTATCAATTCAAGTTGGAGTTGGAAAGCTCAACAGGGATCTACATCAACCGTATGGAATAAGGTACGAATCGAGATCCTTTAGTGTTAGATATTTGGTTTCTCTTACATTTAGGAAATAATTGATTTCAGGAGTCAAGCTGTCTATTGTGGTACCCCAATCCATAGGAATTTCTCTCCATAATAGAATTGGCGACTCCGATGGGGAGTTCCTAGTAGTTGTCCTTTGGGGGGTTTTATCGGCATTCAATGTTCTTGAATTTCTCTTATTTCTCTTTTTTTGAGTCGGGTCTGGGGGCATGTTTTCCTGGTAGTGTCTGATTGATGTGAATTTTGTCTCAATTTATCTGTTTTCCTTTCTTTTTATACATTTTTCTTCCTATACGTGAGTTTCTAACTCACAGTCGCGTATACACGTGGCTTTGAATTCTATATCCGTGTACATATGTGGGTTTACTGTGAACAGTTTCTATGCCCTGATTTTTTCCTTTTAGAGGAAGATTCATTGTTTCTCGGTGAATTTTGATGATTGCTAAGTCTCCTTTGATACTGCTAGAGTCTGTATACACCTCTATTTCATTGCATTTTCAATTTTTTGTTTTGGGATTAGTACATTAGATTTCTTTTACCCTAGTACTTTGTGTGAGTGATGTTTGATTGTACTTGCAGAGTCTGGGGGTGGTAGAGTCATTTTTTTACTTTAGTATCTCATTTTTATTCAAAAAATCCAAAAATATTTACTTCATTGCATCATTATGCATTGCACTTTGCACTTTGCATGGTAACTGCACTAAGTTTGCTTAGAGAAGTATTAGTTAGGTTTTCATATAGGAATGATTGCATTTGTCATTTGAAGAAAATTTTGCATTTCACGCCCTGTTTTTCATTCGACTCAATGCATAGAGGAACTAAACAAATAAAATTGGATTTGTAAAAGAAAAAATTCTCAAGATCTAGATATGCAAAAAGAAATCTTGCAAAGAAATTCCCAAATAAACGATTAAAAAAACTCTATCCATAAACCCTTATTATATTACATAAGTGCTCAATATATGTTATTATCTAAACATATCATTACACAATATTACTCAAAATTAATATTGTATTAAATACAATATACATTAAAATACTCTCAAATCAATATAATTAGCAAAAAAAAATTATATGGTGTGGAAAATTTGATAGTATTTAGTGTTATCCTTTAAATTCTCTTCATTAATAGATTAATGATTAATAAGTTAATGTGAAAAAGCTAGAATATACAACGTGGATTGTGGATTAATACCAGCGTAGATCCAAATCCTAGGCTCTATCAAGCGCCCAGAGGGATCAAATCTCTTCGTAGGTATCCATTGATTTGATTCAAACCAAAATACACATCTTTTTATTTAAGGTCCACATATAATATTTTATTATTAATATTTAATATTATTTATGGCCCACATATAATATTTATTATTATTTTTTATTTTTTTATGAACTAATATTACAACATTTCCCCATACATGGTTTTAAAATCATATGCAAGGCCCTCCTACAACCATGTGTTGTTTAGGAGGCCTTGCACATGGTCTTAAAACCATTTGCAAGGCCCTCCTAAACCATGTACAATAAAACTATGGGTTGTTTAGGAGGCCTTGCACATGGTTTTAAAACCATGTGCAAGGCCCTCCTAAACCATGTACAATAAAACGATGGGTTGTTTAGAAGGCCTTGCACATGGTTTTAAACCATGTGCATGGTTTTAAAACCATAGGTTTAAAACTATGTGCACATGGTTTTAAAACCATGCACATGGTTTATGGTTTTAAAACCATGTGCAAGACCAACATTTTTTATTATTTTGTTAAGTAAAAACATTACAACATCTCCCCCATATTGTGTTTTTTTCCTCCCCATATTTTTTTACGGATAATTAAATTTTTACTATTTTATTGTTTTGTTAGGTAGGAAGATTACAACATCTCCCCTATATTAGGTTTTTTTTCTCGCTCACATTTATTTTGGACTATAATTAAAAAATTTATTTTTTATTAATAAAAATAAAGTTAGGAGTAACCACAATTTTATTAAATTAGAAATAAGTACACAAATACTATATAATTATTTATATTTAATTATTTTGTAAAAAAACCTACAACAATTATTTTTGCGAATACCATAATGTGAAAAAGTCAAAGTAAGTTTGAAAAAAATGTGAAAAAGGTAGAGTATACAATATAATGTAGATTGTACATAAATTAAAAAAAAATTGAAAACAATTTTAATGATAGAATTTATTTTATAGATAATGTTAAATAACTTTAACATTTTATTTATTTTAATTAAATATAACTTATTTATATAATCAATTAAAAATATTTTAATATGTAAGTTATTTATATGGTTTTCTAAATATCTTATGCATTGTGTCCTTTCAATCTCTTTATTAAAGATTCAAGCACTACTTTATACTAGAAGTAGTGTATGGTTATAATATCTAAATAGTTTTGTATCATTAATATATATATATATTGGTTAAGTTATAATTTTTTATTAATAAAATTAGATTTTTAAATATATAATTTATAATGAAAAAAAATAACAAAATTATACAAAAATTAATTTAGTGTCTCTTCTCTTATATCTCTTTTCATTATTAAAAACCCAAACATTCTTTTAACGAATAATTTTTTTTTCATTATTAAAAACTCAAACACTATTTTATCAAACTAAAAAAATGTTTTTATTGTTATAAATTATGTGAACATAAATTAAAATATCTTGATAAAAAAAAAGTTTTTATTGTTATATACCAATAGACCAATATGTAACTCATTTATATATATGCCAAATAGGTCATACATTATGTCAATGTCTCTTCTCTTATATCTTTTTTCATCATTAATGAGGCAACACTACTTTACATTTAAAATTTTTTGTGTAAACCAGTAAAATTCATTATGCAATGTGTGAACATGGATTCACTCGATGAGCTAATAACGTCTCCATCATTAAAAATAACCTTTCCGTCATTGATTAAAATT